>JAQFZG010002086.1:0-18032 GCA_034695465.1 Entomobrya nicoleti
CCTTTAACTTGGACACTTCTGGGTTAAAAAAGCCAGGACGGCGTCCCCAGTCGTATCTCATCCTTTTCCTTTTCCTTTTACTCATTACCGAAGTCATGTTAATGAGAAACCATACCCGTGCAAGTTGTGTGACAAAACATTCGTAAGTAATAGCAACTTGAAGAAGCACACATATACTCACACGCACGACAAACCTTTCAAATGTAACGTCTGCCATAAGTCACTCTCTACTAGAGGAAATCTTAGGAGGCATGAGTTGCTCCACAGTGTAACTAGAGAATTTCAATGTGAGCATTGTGACAAAGGTTTCACCGCAAAAGCCAGCTTGAATAACCATTTTAACCAACATAAAACCGAAACAGCTTTCAAATGTAGTTTATGTAGCCAGTTTCTGGGATCTGCTAATGCTCTCAAATACCACATTCAAGCACATACTGGAGAGAAGCCATTTCGTTGTCAATTTTGTCCGAGTTCATTTGCATTCAAGAGTAATCTACGTCGACATGAAGATACGCACAGTGATGACAAACAACATAATTGTTCAACGTGCAATAAAAAGTTCTCAAGGAAGAGTGCTTTAAATAGGCACATGGTAGTTCATACTAAATTGAAAGCCTACACATGCGAATTGTGTGAGAAATCATTTACTGAAAATGGTAGCTTAAAAAAGCACATAAAGTGGGTTCATCTCCAAATCAAGGAGCACGAATGTAATTTGTGTGGAAAACAGTTCACTGAAATAGGAACCCTTGTTCGCCACATGAGAGTGCATACTGGTGAAAAGCCATACAAATGTACCAAATGTCCCGCTGCTTTTACACAGTCTAGCAGTTTGAGGAAACATTTAAAAATTCACAATTAATTCAGATTTTTAATGTTTTAACATATTTGTAAAAGCAATAACGTGTTAACAAAAACTATCAAAAGGATTGGCGGAAATTTTCATGTTACTGTGGCTTATTCAAGTGGAGCATGGGTTTAATTGAAGGACTTTTCCCTTAGCTGTGTCATCAGCCCAATTAGTTTCTTTTTCTCCTAATATAAAATTTATCACTTACAAATTACACTTCTGTAAAGTGACGTGTATTTTGGTTACTTCTTTATTTTTGCTACTAGTTTGGTAGTTCACAACTCAAATGTATAATACCAGAAATATAAGTTGTCTGCTGAATGTGACACTTTGGAATAATAGATGTTTTTGTTGTAAAGTGTTGCCGCATAGCTCATCGCTTCCTCCGAGGAAGTTCCTCTTCCAGCTCATCTCAGAGCTCAAGAACAAAAAAAATATAACAAAAATATTATTCATTTTTATTTAAAGCAAAGCCAGTGAAGAGATGACTGTATCGCAATTCTTGCAAAATGACAAATTATTTTTATTAGTTCATTTGAATAAATTTAAAAATCAAGTCAGATGGCTTCTTTGCTATGCTTGCCATGATGAAGAAGGTAAAGTTATCCTCACCTCTTCCATAATTCTACCTTATCATTAAGGTAATCATCATCGACTTTATGGAGATAATTAATTGAATCGAGATCAGCAGTGTCGTGACCAAGTTGAGAAAGTGAAAATTAAAAATTTCAGGTTTACTGCCCAATTACTGGACAAAATGTATATTCAGCGACGTCATCTCACCCCCTTCAGAAACATTGGGGTGCTTTGAGTCATTAAGCTGATAATTTGAATCGATTGAGCTGTGTATAAAATATATATATATATATTATTAAATTTAGCCATGTTTTATTGTACTTATACCATACTAAGGTGATTTTTTTAAACTATTAAACTGAAATAGTTAAATAAAACACAATTAAATTATCAAGTATCACTTTCATTTTTAAACACTATTCACCTCACTTTTTCCAATTTTCATCATCACGTTTAAATGGCTGGAGTTGTTGTGAGAAAAGTCGACTTTGGACTTTGGCTTAGCATGCACGCACAAGCAGGGCAACATGGGCATGTGAGAATAACATAGCAAGGCAACAGTGCAGTGCACTGAACTGCATGGGAGAAAGTGAAGACAGGACAGAAGGCGAGGGAAAATTGCAGGTTCATCCGAGCTTTGGAAATAAGGCCTCGAGAGAGAGTAGAGCATGTCGCAGAGCTGCAGCCACCAAAGTCTGGATGAACCTCCAACTTTCCCACGCCATCTGTTGCTGAACTACACTCAGCTGAGTGTGTGCTGAGCGTGAGCTCTTCATGCTAGCTTGCTATTCGTCTCAGTGCAATGCTTGTCTCAAGTAAAGCAAGCATGTTCAATGTTCACTTGTTACTCACAATCTGAGATTGTCTCTTGTTCAGCTGACATAATTTAATAAATTTAACCAATTGATTAGTTTTAAACCGGTAAATAAATTTAATTTGTAATTTTAATTATGTTAGTGGTTTAATATTTTTTGTACAAATTGAGTCAGTCAATCAGAGTCAGTTGTGAGCTGTGTGTTTGCTTGAAATGAGAAAAAAGCTAAAGTATTTAATAGTTTAGCTGCCAAAAATATTTAACAGTTAAATTTAAATAAGTTTTATATTATTAAATAAACAATACGCCGTAAAAATACTTAATTTTAATAAAAACTCTTTGAATTAACTATTCAACATTAAAAATATATCACTATATTACTTCACTCTACGTCTTTACACCCCAATTAGCATTCTTAGCAATACTAAAAGTAGTATTGGTAATTTGGCACTAATTGCTATTAATAGTTATATAAAATAAACAAAACAACAGTTCGAATAATATTTAATTGCTTATTACACACTTAATTGTGCTTCATGATCAAGATTACTAAAAAAGTCACACAATTTGCGTTTAAATGGATATATACTCTATGATAGATGTTTATTCTGGTATTTATTTAGGAAATAATTTATTCAAAAATTTGACTAAGTAAAACCGATCAACAAAATATACTGGAAAAAGTGTGGAGCCCTAAGTTGATAATAAAACTTTGTAAACAATTAATATTTAATATACTGTGTGATATTTGGAACCAAAACTACATGCATACATAAATCTTACATAAAAAATTGTGTATTCATATTTTAAATATAGCTGAATTATTATTTGAACGAAAAAATATTTAACATAAAAGGGTTTTCAATTGTAAAATCTCCAAACGAAGCATGCAAGCAAAAGATTTGCTGTAAATTCCAACGAAATATTACAAATTAATTATTAGGGTAAATCAAAGTTTATGGGTTTTTTACTTTTGAGTTTATAACCCGAATGCTCAAAAGGGATTATAATCCTAAAACTGTGAACATTCGGTTGAAAATTGAAAAAGTTTAAATCTGGAAGCAAAAATTCATGTTCATACAACACCATACCAGCTGTGCAGCTGTAATACACCATCGATTATTTTCGTTTTTGACCATTCTCCGGTTGTTTATTTTGTTTCTAGATTATAATGGTCTTTTGGATTAAAATTGGAATTTCGCGCTCAAAAATCTATGATTTTTCAGGCGGTTTTTTACTTTTCAGATTTTAATCGCTTGTTTTGATACCCCTATTATCATCATAATCATCAATATATTTTCCATGTTTGAACAAGTTTTTTTAATTAGCCAAAAATCTTAATTGCTTGTGTATTTTAACATGTGTGTTTAGAGTAGTTGATTGTGTAAAAGCTTTAGGACATTTGGGACACTTGTAAGGTTTTTCACCTGTATGAACCCTCGTATGCACTATAAGGTGATTCTTGGTAGCGAATGATTTTCCACACATATTGCAATGGTGCTCTTTAATTTGATGGTGAATATATTTTATATGTGAATTTAAGCTGCTTTGTTGGCTAACGATTTCTTGCACAGTTCACATTTGTAACTGTTTAATTTAGTATGAACATTGATGTGCCTCTTTAAAATGTCTTTTGCTAAAAAGTTTGCATTACACGTAGAACAGTTATGTGGTCTGATACCAGCATGTGCATCCTCATGATTTCGAAGGTGGCGCTTTCGTAAAAATGATTTGAAACATATTTCACAGCGGAAAGGCTTCTCCCCAGTATGCGCCTTGATGTGGTCACTGAGAGATTGAGCTGAACCCAAGTACTTCTCACACAACTTACATTTACAGGGCGTTTCTGATTTATGCGTGTTCAAATGTCTTTTCAAGCTGGATTTGTGCGTAAACACTTTTTTACAACTCTCACATTGATATTCCTTGAGCCCGCTATTAAGCACTTGATGACCTTTGAGATGGCTCTTTTGGTGAAACGATTTTATGGCAAAAGTTGCACGAGAATGGTTTTTCTCCAGTGTGCCACTTAATATAGTGCTTTAAAGATGTATCGTTAGCAAATGAGTTGTCACATAATTTGCAGAACATGGGACATGGGCTTAATAAAAACACTGACGAAAGTCAGACAACGTTAAACTTATCAAAAGTCACTCTTTATTGACCACAACGCGTTTCGCATAAATATGGCTTCTCCAGGTAGTCAAAGAGTATATAATATTTTAAATTAAAATTAGTTAAAAAGTTAAAAATATAATATTAGTAGCAGAGCTACGTGTCAATTGAAGTGTTGTTGCTTATCGAAGTATTGAAATAAAATAAAGCTAAACTTAACTAAAACTAATACTGGTTGTAGAACGGGCTAGCAAAAATATTTGCTGGAGAGGTGTTGAGTGTAGTTAGACGAGTAATAATATGAACTATAACGACAAGAATGTGTACGAGACAAAAAAATGGTCTCGTTTGT
Organism: Entomobrya nicoleti; assembly: GCA_034695465.1. Lineage (NCBI taxonomy): Eukaryota > Metazoa > Arthropoda > Collembola > Entomobryomorpha > Entomobryidae > Entomobrya > Entomobrya nicoleti. The sequence goes on from JAQFZG010002086.1 coordinate 4,708, forward strand.
GATTGCCCCTTTTAACTGCACTGAATGCTGATGTATGTATCTACTGTGTATAGAATGGTATTCGTGTATAGTAAACGGGATGCTTAAAGAAATCTTACAAGTCCGTCTGCTTGCATCATTAGTAATACTGTACACTGCATGATACATGCATGCATGCATGCATTGAGTACAAATACTTGGGCTTACCTTTATTTCTTACTTGGTACAGAAGTCGCATACTTCAAATGCTTGAATACTTCCTACAAAACCAATGTCTTGCATTGTGTGTACGTGAGTACATGTAAAACATTTTGCATTACCTAAAACAAATGCCTAATAAATGTACATGGACCGTTGCGGCTAAAGTTTTAATTTATTTATAATACAAGTGCCTACCATAAAAATGTATGCAGAAGATAGCACGAACATCAATAAATGTATATCCGAAGATTGTGTATACTTAAATAAAAGTGTGAACATTTCTCTTGGCAAGCAAACAGTACACACAACACACACACGTAGACTCAACTAAGTTTTCTTGCCGAACGAAATTACACAAGGCAACCTTCTGCACACTTACTATAACTATCGCTACGACGCTTTATTGTCCTTTCATCTGTTATACCGAGCGGACGTTCTTTTGAGTTGATTAACTTCCTTTCTTGTGTACTTGAATTCCGATTTAATTTAATTTTCTGAATAGATTCACACAAATAATATCTCGGGTATTCAGTGAAAAGAACTAATTATTTTAACCTCAGGTGTGAAACAACCCAAGAAGCATTTGTATTTCTTAAACTCGTTTATCTACTATCTGAGATGGCTTCTGAAACCTTTAGCTGTACTTATTGTCAAAAAGTGTTTAGTTCTAAGCGAAACTTGGTTGCGCATACTAAGGCTCATCTTGGAATTCATCAGTGCCTATTTTGCAATAAATCATTTAGTAGCGAGCAGGATCTTTTTATTCACTATCGACGACATGTGAATGAGAAGGCACACTTCTGCAAGTTGTGTGATAAAACGTTTGCAAGGAATGACGATTTGAAAGTGCATATCAATACGCACACCCAAGAGAAGCCTTTCAAATGCAACGTTTGTCTAAAGTCATTCTCCACTGCCAGTTGTCTCAAATCACACCACTTATACATACATACTGGGATAAGAGAATTTAAATGTGAGCACTGTGAGAATTGTTTCGCCACAAAAGACAATTTGAAAAGACACCTGAATCAACATCAAACAGAAACGTCGTTCAAATGCAATTTATGTAACCGATTTTTGGGATCTACTACTGCCCTTAAAAACCACATTCAAGCACATACGGGAGAAAAGCCACATCGCTGCCAATTTTGTCTGAAGACATTTTTAAGGAAGTCTAATCTGCAAATACATGAAGATATTCATAATAATATCAAACGGTACGATTGCGCAACGTGCGATAAAAAGTTTTCAAATAAGTATGTATTAAATAGGCACATGGTAGTTCATACTCAATTGAAAGCGTACACTTGTGAATTGTGTGGAAAATCATTTACTGAAAATAGTAACTTAAAAAAGCACACAAAATCGATTCATCAAAAAATCAAGGAGCATAAATGTAATTTGTGTGAAAAGCAATTCGCCGCAAAGTGGGATTTGGTACGCCACATGAGAGTGCATACTGGTGAAAAGCCATACAAATGTACGAAATGTTCCTCTGCATTTACAGATTCAAGCAACTTGAGCCAACATTTAAAAATTCACAAATAATTTAATTTGTAATATTCCAGCCTATAGCTAAAAGCAGAAACATCAAAATTATTAAAATAATTTTTTATGTGCTGACGTGGGAAATTCTTGTTGAGTATACTTTAGATTTTAAGATATTCCTTTAGCTGCATGTACCGCCCAATGAGGTTTATGGTCTCCGTATAAAAACTTTAACACTTTTAAATTATACTTCTGTAAAATGTTCTGTATTTTGGTTTTATACTTCTTTATTTTTGTTATTAGTTTGGTTAATTACAACTCAAATAAATAAAGCCGTAAATATAAGTTGTCTATTGAATGTGATACTTTGGAGTTATATAATTTTGTATAAATTGTTACCGCATAGCTCATCGCTTCCTCATCCAGCTCATCTCAGAACTCAAGGAAAAAATACTGCTAAAATGCATTCATTTTTATTCAAAGCAAAGTCAGTGAAGAGATGAGCATTGGAGTTTTTGCACAATTGCTAAATATGCTAATTAGTTCATTTGAAAAAAATTAAGTCAACTGGCTCTTTTGCTATCCTAGCCATGATGAAGAATGTGCCTGTGCCTTGTTCTTGTCTGGTGGTGAAGCAGCACTAGGAAAGATTATATTCACCTCCACCATTATTACTACCACCTTATCATTAAGATATCCTTTATCGACTTAATAGAGATAATTATTTTAATCATGATCAGAGGTGTCATGATTAAAATAATTAATTAATTAGTTAAAATTATTTATTTCAACTGATGAATGATGGATGAACAAGGAGTACTTGGAACACTTGAAAGATACGGAGTCAACCTTTTTGGGAAGGAGGATTTGGAGGCGAATTGGGATGTGGAGGAGATGAGGATTTGGAGGGGGAAATAAGAGGGAAGGGCGGGCGGACGAGTTAGGCGGGTGGATGTGGTTGGTGTTGGTGGAGTGTGTGAGGTGAGGAATAAGGAGAATAGTGGAGGCATGCTGGAGGAGCGGCTAGTGTGGGAGAATGTGGTTTGAAAGAAGAATTTTAGTTCTGAGCTGCTCAAGAGGGAGATGGAGGAAGACTGTATAATAAAGGTGCATACCATGTTCGATATTTTCATTTAGTTTATTGTTTAATTGATTTAATTTAGTAGTTATTTACATAATTAATTATGTTTACTTAATTTTTGTTTGATTAATTTAAGTTTATTATTTCTTATTTAATTAATTTATTTTAATTGTTATTTATTTAAGTAATTTAGTTTAATTTATTATGTTAAATTAATTTTGGGTAATTATTTTTATTAAATAAATTAAAAGTTAGATCAAAAATATAAATAAATATTAGTTAAAAATAAGATAGAACAACTAAATCAGAAATTAATTTGAAAATTAAATTCCAACTGTCCAAGCATTTCTCAAACTTGGGGGACTCTGGACTCGGCTTGATTGTTTTCGGGGGACCCCCATCCACAAATAGTTGGCGTCTGACACCTTATCTCGAACAAGAACTTTCAGCTGTTCCATCCTGTCAAACAATAAAAATAAACACCATTTAAATCAAGTAATGTCACACAAATTTAACAACGTTTAAATTTATTCAATTAACTGCACTCTTCCGGCTGCTTTGCTTTCCGGATTTTGTTTTGCTAATGGCTATAATACTGCTCATATTACAGGCAGAGAAGATCAGAGTTGGAATTCACGGCTTTTTACACATTGGGACATTTCGAGCCTTTTGGAATGCGTCGTAAATGAAAATATATGGTATTACTGTACTGAGCCTGTCAGTTCTTTCAATTGTTTAACTTACTGATCATCATGACGATGATAATGATGATTAGCACCGAACCGATTTAATGTTTCATGAGTAATTAAATATTTAAGTTATTTTTTGTTTAACAAAAGACTCCAAATTACCATAATTAGCAAATTGACAGCAACCTATTTAATTAATATATTTTTCGGTAGTTTATTATTAGTAGTGTCATGGTGTAATATATGGGTATTGGCTGGTGGTATTAATTGCTTGTTTAATTATTGTAACTAAATTAATTGAATACCAGAAAATGAAATTGAATACTTTAATATTATTAGTAGCTAAAATATTAAACACTCTCACATTTAAATTTTAGTAAAAGCACATACACATGCTAATAATTGTAATAACCTGACTTGGATTTTGTACAAAATAAATTCAACCTAATGTATATTAACGAATTATCTTAATAATGAAGTAAATTCAACTTTAAACCACACCAAATTAAACATAACGAAAAGCAGGCAGTATACAATTCCTAATAACAGGTTTAACATAAAGCACGCTTGGCTTTTTACTTGTGAATACATTACTTTTCGTATCTGTGTTTCCATAATATGTCAAGAAACAAGTGTTCAGGTAAACTGTATATTCAATAGTTGCGTTGAAAAAAACACAATAACAACGACATATGAGAATTCAGATATTTAATAATGCATCAAAAGTATACAAATTATGTTCAAATTAAAATTGATATGTCGAATAAGTGATTTATTAATAAGTATTTTAACCGTAGCATTTCTATATTGGGATGGGTTTGGGGTTGTACAAAGTGTACAAACGATCCAATATCTGTCGGCCTTTTGAACCTAGACGACTTACAAAAGGTTGTTAATTTTAAAGTAAATCCTGATATGATTTTGATTTTTAAATGTCATGATGAACGTTTTATTGATAAAAATTGAGGAGAGCTAGTCATATAAAAGTATTATTTTGCTTTCAACACTTTTTACAAAAAGAACAGCTTTAGTTCATTTATTTTACTTGTGATTAACCTTAATAATAACAAATATAAAAATGTAGTACGCAGTCAGGATACTAGTGTAATTAAATTTAAATGTGATAAAACCGTTGCGCAAACATGTGTTTGCGATTACGCTTTTGAGCGAAAATAAATAACTTTAAGCACCAGAAAATTTAAAAAGAAAAGCAAGTCGGTTTTAAGAATTCTTACTATTTGCTGACTGGTCTTGCTGAAATACTTGCTGCAGAATTGTCGAATGTACTTAGTGGTTTAATACATATCTGATCTAAAAGTGGAAGTAGACGATCAATATCGTGATAAATTATGTTTGAGCTTCTACACGGGCTATTTAGGTATTTACTTTACAGCCAGTCCATGTTTATGAAATTGTACATTTCAAATGTGTGGTCTGATGCTGGTGCTGGATAATATTTGAACTTTTGTTGTTGTATGCATATATTATAGACATGGTGTTCTCAGCTTGAAAGCCCTTTTGACTACGTTTTTAACATGAAATATGAATACAAGCATAGCTCACATGCTTGTTAATACGATTACTTTGTATGTTGGTATTTGTACGGATTGAAAATACATACATACATGCGCTTTGTGTATCCGTGAATTTTTGATCATGGGACATAACACAACAAAATTACGTGCAACTAGATGTGTGTGTAAAATAATACCTTGTTATGTTTTGTTAATATAAAATGCGATGCTAAAAATGCATACGATACTTTTACAAATCGGGCATTTTGGGCAATACATGTGAGTGGCCAAAGCGGTCAAGAATGCTTGGCACTGGATCTTTTTGAGCAAACGAGAAGGATATCATGAACTACGCAAATGTGTGCTTCTGTTTGTAGTATATGTGCTGCATGGAGGAAATACTCTCTATGTATGTTATTTCGCTGCGTTACCATGTATTCTGGTGGTGCATTTGTACATTATATTATATTCGATTATACATATGCTCAGAACTAGAATAACTGACACGTAAGCTGTTATGTCAACACGGATATTCTGAAATGCAGACTTCTAAGCAAAGCAGAGCTGATCGCCCACAGAAAAGTCTCTAGGGGTTGTCCGTAAAGTACGTGGTATAAGTGGTACAATTACAATCAGAATTCCACCATGTGTGAAATGTACATACGTACGTCCTACAATGTGTAACAAGCATTAAACTGCGAGAGGGAGGGTATTAAAAATTGTTTCGTTTTAACTACGTATATTATGAATGACCCCTTTACTGCGAAAATCTGTTCGCGGCTCAATGAAGTTCAAACTTTAAAACACCACTAGTTCCTTAATTTTAGCGGGATTTTCTTTCTTTAGAATCATTTCGGCAAAGGGCAAGTTGTTCTAAAGATTTGATTCTGAGAAATTAGCAAAACCTTGAGGTAATAAATTGTGTTTTTCTGTGCTTCTCGCTAAATGAGCTACCAGTGGAGCAAGACAGAGCTCTATGTTGAGTTAGCGATGCATGTTTGGTTGATATGCATAATGGGCAAATGATGTCCTGTTCTCTGTTGATGCATTGGCTTAATGATTCTAAACTAGTGGATTATATTCAAACCTTACATGAGATCCATAAAGTCTAAATTTACGTAATCAGAATCACCATTTCACCTTAAGAATAATATATTTAACAAACGTCTTTCAATTTTCAATTTTAAATACATTCCAACTCGAGAATTTTTACTCGCAATGAATGTAATACAAACGGAAAGAAAATATTGGGAATTAAATATTTTAATCTCGTTCACTTGCATAATGCTTACTTTCAATGGTCTCAAAGTTTTAACAGATTCATTCAAATTCAAATGTACGTTTTCATACGTCGGCCTAAATTACTTAATTGCGCTCCATTAAATGAGTTGGGCGTTTTTGATTCAAATTATATTCGCTTTACTCTTGGCTCAAAATCCACCTTATAGATATATTACCAATTGGTAGACGCATATTAGACAGAATATCATTTTGTCTGTTTGAACATCTTCTATGCATGGGAATTGTTTTGACCTTACTCACTAGTAAAATGTTTACTTTCAATGGTCTAAAATTTCTAACTGATTCATTAAAATTTGAGTTTTCATATGCCGGCCTGATTGAATTGATTCCGCTTTGTTAAACAAGTTTGTAGTTTTTAATGCTAAAAATTTCGTCAAAATAATGATATTCTATTTACTCCATTCAAAATCCACTTTATAGATGTATTACCAAATGATAGGCACATATTAAATAGATGGTCATATTGTCAGTTTGAACATCTTCAATGCATGGGAACGTATGTCAAATGCAAATATATATTTAATATCAACTTCGGAATGTGTAAAAGTAAAGGATATGTATTTTGAATGCACGTTTAAGGTAGCACATCAAGTTCCCATCAATTTAAGCACACATCGGCCGTCGTAAAAAATAAGTATGCAATAGGTGCACGTATACCGAATGTGGATTACTGAAGCAAAAGCACGTACGTAAATTCTGAATACCAAAAACATCACGTGATGATATGATCACAGTGCACGAACATCATTCAAGCCAAGCCATCGCATAGACGACCATCGTCATACAAGTCTGTTCAGTAAAATTGTACAAAATATCAACATTATCGTTTTTGAATTAATATGTTCGATACACTTGCAGTAAAAAATCCAAAATTCGAAAATCCTTTGTTCTTTTATTACTGCCCAATCTTTTAAATGGGAAAGTTCATTAATATTTTGGATAAATTTTTATTAAAATTATTACACCAAACAATTACAGTTCCAAACAGCTTACACCAGGACGTACAGAAACAAATTGGTTATAAACCTTTTTGAAACTGTCAAATGGTCATTTGTTTTCATAGAGCCCTTGTAATTCGTAGAAGTTTTATAGTAATCTGTCATTAAAATGGCTTCCAACAGCTTTGCATGTGGTTCATGCACAAAAGAATTTCGCTCCAAGAAAGCTTTAGTAGCTCATACTAATGTCCACCTTGGGATTCACCAGTGCTTATTTTGCAAGAAATCGTGCAGCAAAAAATCAGATCTGTTTACTCATTACCGAAGTCATGTTAATGAGAAATCATATTCGTGCAAGTTTTGTGACAAAACATTCGTAAATAATTGCACCTTGAAGGTGCACATGAACACTCACACTCACACACAAGAGAAATTTTTCAAATGTAACGTTTGCCATAAGTCATTCTCTAGAAGAGGAAGTCTTAGAACACATGAGTTGATCCACAGTGGAACTAGAGAATTTCACTGCGAGCATTGTGACAGAAGGTTCACTACAAAATCAAACTTAAATAGACATCTTAACCAACATAAAAGTGAAACAACTTTCAAATGCAGTTTATGTAGCCGGTTTCTGGGATCTGCTAATGCTCTTCAAGGCCACATTCAAGCCCATACTGGAGAGAAGCCTTATCGTTGTCAAATATGTCCCAAGACATTTTCACAAAAGTGTAATCTACGTCGACATGAGGATACGCACAACGATGTCAAAGGACATAATTGCGCAACTTGCGATAAAAAGTTTTTAAGGAAGAGTGATCTAAATAGGCACATGGCAGTTCATACTAAATTGAAAGCCTACAAGTGCGAATTGTGTGAGAAATCATTTTCTGAAAATGCCTACTTAAAAAAACACATAAAGCTGGTTCATCAAAAAATCAGAGAGCACAAATGCAATTTGTGTGGAAAGCAATTCGCTGAAAGTGGTACTTTAGTAGTCCATATGAGAGTGCATACTGGCGAAAGGCCATACAAATGTACCGAATGTCCCTCGGCTTTTAAAGTTTCAAGTCATTTAGGCAAACATTTAAAAATTCACAGTTAATTCAGATTTTTAATGTTTTAGCATATTTGTAAAATCAATAACGCCTTAACGAAAACGATCAAAAGGATTCCCGGAAATTTTCATGTTATTGTGGCTAATTCAAGTGGAGTATGCTTTTGACTGTAAAACTTTTCCTTTCGCTGCATCTTCCGCCCAATGAGTTTCTGTTCCTCCTAAAATAAAATTTCTCACTTTAAATTACACTTCTCTAAAGTGTCATGTATTTTAGTTACTTCTTTATTCTTGTTATTATTTTGTTAATTCACAACTCAAACCAATAAGGCTGTAAATATAAGTTGTATATTGAATGTGAAACTTTGGAATGATGAATGTTTTTGTCGCAAAGTGTTGCCTCATAGCTAATCGCTTCCTCCGAGAAAGTTCCTCGTCCAGCTCATCTCAGAGCTCAAGAAAACATAACATAAAAAAGATAATCATTTTTTTCAAAGCAAAGCCAGTGAAGAGATGAGTGTACAGCAATTATTGCATAATGACTAATTATGTGAATTAGTGCATTCGAATAAATTTCAAGAGTCACGAGAGTTGGCTTCTTTGCTATGCTTGCCATGATGAAGAAGGTAAAGTTACCCTCACCTCTACCATAATTCCACCTTATCATCAAGGTAATCTTCATCGACTTAATGGAGACAATTATTTGAATTGAGATCAGCAGTGTCGTTAGCAAGTTGAGAAAGTGACAATTAAAAAATATCAGGTTGACTGTCCAATTAGTGGACAAAATGTATATTCAGCGACGTCACCTCACCCTCTTCAGAAACATTCGGGTGCTTTGAGTCATTAAGCTGATAATTTGAATTGATTGAGCTGTGTATAAAATAAATATATATTTTTTATTAGATTTAGCCATCTTTTATTATAAACTAAGCTGATTTTTTAAAAAACTATTAAACTGAAATAGTTAAATAAAACACAATTAAATTATCAAGTATCACTTTCATTTTGAAATACTAATCACTTCAGTTTTTCAATTTTTTATCATCACGTTTAAATGGATGGAGTTGTTGTGAGAAAAGTCGACTTTGGACTTACAAGCAGGGCAACATGGGCATATGAGAATAACATGGCAAGGCAATTGTGGAGTGCACTGAACTGCATGGCAGAAAGTGAAGACAGGACAGAAGGCGTGGGAAATTTGCAGGTTCATCCGAGCTTTGGAAATAAGGCCTCGAGAGAGAGTAGAGCATGTCGCAGAGCTGCAGCCACCAAAGTCTGGATGAACCTCCAACTTTCCCACGCCATCTGTTGCTGAACTACACTCAGCTGAGTGTGTGCTGAGCGTGAGCTCTTCATGCTAGCTTGCTTTTCGTCTCAATGCAATGCATGTCTTCAGTAAAGCAAACTCGTTCAATGTTCACTTGCTACTCACAATCTCAGATTGCCTCTGGTTCAGCTGACAAATGTGATAAGTTTAACCAATCAACTAATTTTTAACGGGTGAATAATTTTAATTTGTGCATTTAATTATTTTAGTGGTTTACGAATTAATTTCGTACAAAATCAGTCAGTCAATCATAGTCAGTTGTGAGCTGTGTGTTTGCTTGAAATTTGAAGAAAATGTGAGTATTTAATAGTTTAGCTGCCAAAAAATTTAACAGTTCAATTTAATTAAGTTATTTTAACTAAAGGGACAATAACGCCATAAAAATACTAAATTATAATGGACACTCTTTAAATTAATTATTCACCATTGAAAAAACATCATTATTTCACCCGCGCTACTTCTTCACACCCCAATTAGCGTGCTAGCCAGTAATTAAAATTTAATTAGTGGTATGGGTAATTTGGTACTTATTGCTATTTGTGGTAAACAACAATAAATATGACACCAGTTTAAGTAATATTTAATGGCTTTTACTAATTTAGTTGTGCTTCATGATCAAGATCACCAAAAATGTCACACAGCTCGCATCTATCTGCTTTATCTCTCTTGAACTTGATTTGTAGGGTGAATCAAATTTTAATAAAATGTTCTGATGGGTAACTCATTTTATTTCGAGGTATAACGGTTAATTAGTTTTTAAAGGGTGGTGGTTTCAATTGGGGGATTAACGGCAGGGTGATTTGTGATTGGAGGAAAACAATTTAACTAAATAAGTTTGAAAAATGTTTGTTAAATTAATCCAACATTAATAAAAATAATTTATAAAACTTTACAAAATTGAACAAAACTAATTAAACTATATGTGTTAAATAAAATTAATTGGACAAACATAATTAATTCAAAAACAGTTAAACAAAAGTAATTTAATAGAACATAATTTTCATGAACATTGTCATTTAATAATTTTAATGTTTGGATGACGATGATGATGATAATGATAATGATGAGTTTGTTGACGATGGCGATAAATTCTGGGCCAGCCAGCTTACTTTATCTTACATCTTATTTAAATGAACGTCGACTTCTTCGTCTTGAAAATTCTTCAAAGAACCGACATTTCTTTTACCAATTACTGTAATCATTTTAGAGATATCATAATTATTTAACGAAGATTTTGATTCAAAATATTTAACATCACTACCACCATCACCATTAAAATTATTTGCTGACTGCTTCTGTGATTTTTGTGGTACTTGTTTGAGTTTGTTTACATAATTTAAACGGAACCGGCAATTTTCCGCCTTGGAAATTTAAATGCTCAGGCTGCTGACCCAAAGTACCACAAGCCTTTGGGGAAAGTGTGGAGGAGGTGATGTCGTCAAAGATACACTTCGTCTACTAATTGGACGATCGACCTGATATTTTAGTTAGAACTATCTTAACTTGGTCACGACGCTGGTAATCTGCATCTCCATTAAATAGAATAAACTATCTTATTTTGATGATCAGGTGGAAATAATGGTGGAGGTGAGGATAACCTTTACCAACGAAGTAGAAAAATGTGCATTCTTCATCAGGGGTAGGATAACAACGAAGCCAACTGACTTCACTCTTGAAATTTATTCAAATGAACTAATTAAAATAATTAGTAAATATGCAAACAAATATACTACACACTTAACTCGTCATTCGCTTTCCTTTGAACAAAAGTGAATACGCTTTTTCGCATTTTTTTTCTTAAGCTCTGAATAGAGATGGATGAGGAAGCGATGAGCTATGCGGCAACAGTTTATGAAATTCTTTTTTAATTCCTGAGTTTTACATTAATAGACAACTTACATTTATAGCTTTATTTATTTGAGTTGTGAATAACCAAAATAAATACAAGAATAACGAAGTATGTAACCGAAATGCACGTCACTTAAGAGAAGTATAATTTAAAGTGGTAATTTTTTTATTCGGAGACAAATAAGCTGTTTGGGTTGATTACACAGCTAAAGAAAAAGTCTTAAATTTAAAAGTGAACTCAATAATAATTATACACAATTAATTGAAAACTTCATGCAATCCTTTTGGTCACTTTTATTAACACATTTTAGCTTTAAATAATACGTGAAAACATTAGAAAATCTGAATTATTTGTGAATTTTTAAATGTTGGCTTAATTTTCCCGAATCTTTAAAAGCAGCGGGACATTTAGTACACTTGTATGGCTTTTCACCAGTATGCACTCTCATGTGGACAACTAAATTTCCCTTTTCAGCGAATTGTTTTCCACACAATTTGCATTTGTGCTCCTTGATTTGTTGATGAACACACTTTATGTGGTCTTTTAAGTGACCATTTCGAGAAAATGATTTCTCGCACAATTCACAACTGAAGGCTTTCAATTTTGTATGAACTACCATGTGCCTATTTAAATTAGCTTTACTTGAAAACTTTTGATCGCACGTTGAACAATTATGTCGTTTGACATCATTGTGCGTATCTTCATGTTGCTTTAGATTACTCTTTAGTGCAAACGAACTGGGACAAAAGTGACAACGATAAGGCTTCTCTCCGGTATGGGCTTGAATGTGGTACTTGAGAGCATGAGCAGATCCCAGAAACCGGCTACATAAACTGCACTTGAAAGGCGTCTCAGTTTTATGTTGGTTAAGATGGCTATTCAAGTTGGCTTTTGTAGTGAAACTTTTGTCACAATGCTCACATTGAAATTCTCTGGTCCCGCTGTGTATCAGCTCATGTGTTCTGAGAATTCTTCTAGTAGAGAGTGACTTATGGCAAACGTTGCATTTAAAAGATTTCTCGTGTGTGTGAGTATTTATGTGCATCTTCAAGTTGCTACTATTTACGAATGTTTTGTCACAAAACTTGCACGAGTAGGGTTTCTCATTAACATGGCTTCGGTAGTGAGCAAACAGATTTGAATTTTTGCTGCACGATTTGTTGCAAAATAAGCACTGGTGAATCCCAAGGTGGACTTTAGTATGAGCTACTAAAGCTTTCTTGGAGCGAAATACATTTTCGCAGGAACCACAGGCAAAGTTGTTGGAAGCCATTTTAATGACAGATTATATAGAACTGGTTGCTACAAATTACAGGAGGTCTATCTACACAAATGACCATTTTACAGTTTCGAAATATATTCTAAATTTGTTGATGTACGTGATGATAATGTTGATATTATTTCAAATTTTACTTAACAGAGTTGTGTGGCGACTGTCCTCTCTGCCATTGCTTGGCTTGAATTGTGCATTGTGATCAAGTCATCGCGTGATGTTTTTGGTATCCAGAATTTAAGTACGTGCTTTTGTTTCTGTAATCCACATTCGGTATGCGCATTCCTTCTGCATACTTATTTTTACGACCTCAGATTTGTGTTTAAATAGATGGGTACTTGATGTGCTACCTTAAACGTGCATACAAAATGCATATCCATTCCTTTTACTCATTCTAGACTTTGTAATATATATATTCCATGCATTGAAGATGCTCAAAGGGACAATATTACCATGTGTGTTTAATATGTGTCTACCATCCAGTAATACACTTATGAAGTGGATTTTGAACTGAGTAAAAAATATTCTTTGAATGAGGAACGACAAACCAATTTAAGCCTGCATGGGAGTTCTATTTATATCCACAGGAGACGAGGACCAACACCAAAATTCTTCATCGTTTTTGTA
>JAQFZG010002087.1:0-18032 GCA_034695465.1 Entomobrya nicoleti
GTCTGATCGCTCTTTTCCACTGAACCCTTTTTTTCCTGATCGCTGTTTTACCCTGATCGGTGTTTTCCACATAATCCGATTGAATAATGAGAATATAAGACATTGATATCAAGACGAAGCAAGCTCTTTCCAATCCTAATCCTAGTACATTGCTTAATATACGTATTTGAGCGTAATATCGAAGAAAATTAGCCGTATTTCTAATTCTACGGGTTAATGTAATTACAACATCTTGAATATATGTAAGTGTCACTATTACACTACAACAACACACATCAAATAACCGTTCTTCTTCGCAAACTGCAGGAAGATAAAAAAATGTCCGAAGGAAAATGAGAAGTAAAATAGTTGAAAAGTGTCTGTATTCCGGGTGAGGAAAAAAGTCTTCTAGGATCCAGTAGGATAAATCTAGGTTGAGAAAAATTGTAACGAAATAAAGAAAGAATGGCATTCCATTAGCCGTCTGACCAGACAAAATGATAAAATCCACCGTAGAAATCTTACGCTGGCGGCTTAACAAGCTACGATTGTATTCTGAAATAGAAGAAATATCAGAAGATTTACTTAAATGCAGTGATAATATTAATAAATTTTGTCATTAATTACTCTTAAATATTTTGATTTCAAGTTGAATAAACTCATTTATTGCAGATGAGTACAGATTGTGTCGTAATGCTGCAATCCCGTAAGATCCAAATAATGACCCAGTAATACCATAAAGTGCTGTGATTTGTAAGGAGAAATCGAGTATATTGAAACGTGGGCGTTTCAGAAATGGTTGGGTTGTCAATGTGTAAATCTGCGTCAACCATATAACAATGACAAACATGTTTCCAATGGCCCATTTCACCCATTTATGCATTTCTGGGTTTGGGGATATTTGTTTAGTTTTTGGATTCCATTTGATTGGAATTTCTTCCAAGTATCCGTACGTAAAACGCATCACTTGAAAGGTTTGTTCTTGGTATTTAGTCAGCATTTGAATTGTAGGTCAACAATATCTTAGCTTATCTTGTTTTCAAATCTGTAAAACTACTTTCTCACAAAATAATGATAGCTTCAAACAACTTGTTGATAATCTGGAGTTAGTGGAACCCAGGACATATTAATATTTAGATCAGTATTTTTAGTGTAAGCTTCCTATTGAATGTGGTTTAAATGTTTATATAATAATCCACGCGTAATATTTAATATTTTAAAATATTTTAAAAATAGGATGGAGTTTTAATGTTCAAACTAAGTTGATCACAGAATGTGTCAACTTTTTGAAGAATTTGTGGCTGTTACAAGAAACTCATTCTGTCATTCATTCAGACACAATTCCCCAACACAACTAATTTTCTTTAATAAACTTGCATGTATTTTGAGCCAATGGGTTTTTTATATCCTTGAGAGGAAGAGAATTACCGAAAATGTTTCAATTGGTTTGTAATATTAAAACGTCAACTTCCTCCGGATGTCAAATCCTTGAAATATTTTTGAACACATTTCGAATGTTTTAGACTTAAATCGGTAGTTGAAGCATTCAAGGCAAATTACCTAGTAAATAAATATTATGGAGTTTTTTAACTGGTTTTAAAAATTGAAACATTCAATAGAATTTGCCCCTGTTATTAATGTTAGAAATAAGTGGTGATACACAATTTCCACTGAAAATTTAAATAGTTACTTCGACCTCTAAAATTAAGATCTACCAATCTGGATTCGACCTCAATATTTTGAAAACGACCTGTTGTAATATTGCTAATTTTATTGTTTGAGCTTCAGGTTTCTCAGCACAAACAATTCAATAATTTTGTCCTTGATTTCGAAAATAGTTTTCATACTGTTTGCAAAAATACCGCAGAATCAGTTTTCATTGATATTTAATACACCAAATATCATGATGATTCTTGCTTGTTTGTTTGTACCATATGGAACAAGTACAAGGAATATAAAATAATAAGTGTTGCATCCTTTTAAAACCAGTTATCTGTTATATCTTTACGGTTTGATTTTACATTTGATGTTATACTTTGTAATAAGTTGATTGCCAAATATTTCGATTCGATTTCGACTCCAACTACTTATAGATACAATATATTTTGCATGTTATGATGCATTTAAATATGGATTAAATATTGAAAACTAATTAAACTAGCTCCGTTTAAAAACATGTATCACTAATGTTGCTGGTGTGCATAAGAAAGAAGGAGAGTAGAGTATAACGCGCTTGTGAAGAGATTGAGTTTGGGGCAATGTGCAGCAAAGCTATACGTATAAATGGTTGTAGGAGACACAGACAAGCAGTGAAAATGTTTGAAGTTGCGCTTTAAAGTTTAAAAGTAGACTAATAATATAGTTCTCTCTTATGACGTGTTATTATTATACCAAAATAGGGTTTTATTGCTTGAATTATTAAGTATTACATTAGAATAACATGTTGTTTCTAATTAAAAGAGGAATTTAAGCAAAAACCAATGTATAGATGAACAAGAAAATAAGATTAATAATTAGCTTATTTAGCAATAGTATAAGACATTTCATATTTATGCAACTATTTGTGATAGTGTGAGCGAAAAAAGGTCCATCGGGAAAAATTGTCCGTTCATTTTACTTTAGTTAGATTGCATTTTTTTTCGGTGTAATATTAATATAAACTTGCTAACGGACAAAATCTATCGATGGTACCTTTTCTCTTGTAGTGTAGTATTTAACAAAAAATAATACATAATGGTATGCGTATGGTAATGGTAGCCACAACTATTTGATTATAGATTTAGATTTGAAATTTATTAGCATGTTTTAATTTCTTTAACATAATATTCGGTGCTGACTTTTGATTATGATATTACTATAGT
The DNA here is from genome assembly GCA_034695465.1 of Entomobrya nicoleti. Taxonomy (NCBI): domain Eukaryota; kingdom Metazoa; phylum Arthropoda; class Collembola; order Entomobryomorpha; family Entomobryidae; genus Entomobrya; species Entomobrya nicoleti. The sequence goes on from JAQFZG010002087.1 coordinate 2,841, forward strand.
TGTACAATAGTTCTAATTATAATAGGCAGACAAGTCAACGAATGTAGTCAAATTACGACATATTACATATACTCAATTAAAATACATGTTTAGAATGTAATTAAACGAGATATTGAAATAAAATATACATAAGTGTAAATGTTGTGTAGATTCGTATCAAAATATATAGAAAAGTTTGGTTTGGGAAAAGTGAGTTGTGAAACCGAAGACTGAAATTTTTTTCGTTATTGGAATGAACAAATACAAAACTGAGTGATGTCCAAGTTTCTAGACATATCTAGTTTTCATGGCATTTTTTAACTGAATATGTAAAACAAGTATATGTACAAGGTTCAGAGGCTATAGCCAAATTATTTTTACGTCTATCTTTTGTTTTGACTTTTTATACTAAACTTGTAACGATTTTAGCTTTGAAAATCAGTCAATTGTTAAAAAAGTTACGAAATATTTTTAGTTGTCATCGAAACCGATTTACCAAACTTGTTAAAAAAAAATTCAAGAATCAAATTAATCAAAACATCAAAACCATTATGCATCAAAAATATACAACCTGCTACCAAAACATAATACACAGTATGTATTCTAAGTTGTATTTAAAGTTCTTTTAGTTGACATGTTAATTTAAACATGAAATTTGCTAAAACATCAGCATTTTTTTCGGAGCATTTGGGTTTATTGAAAAATTAGCATAATAATGTGTTAATGAAATTAATAGTGTTTCAGAATACAAATACCATTTATTTTCGAGTCACGGTTATTTATTAATTTTTATAATTATTTTTTGGTACGCATCACGAAATCTGAAGTTAAACTTTATAATAAAGTAATCTCAAAAATAAAAATGATTATATTTGGTTTTTTTTCTAAAGCGATAAAATACATCATAACGTATTTTAAACCAGTTTTAATGATAAATTTTATACTGCTTCTGTTCAACAAATGGTTACATTACATTAGTTGACGATGTAGTAAAATAACTTATTGTTTTTGTCTAACGACTCATACATTTAACCAGTACAAAAATAGTCTTTTCTTCAAGAAATTAAAAAAACTGTATGCATTACCTGCCGCGAAAAAATAATATAACAAATTTCTAAAACTAAAACTAATACCATTTGTGACTATTTTATCATGTGTATTCCCAGTTTCATGTTAAATTTAAACTAACACATGCAGTTACATGAAGATAATTTTTAATCGAGCTCAACATTTTACCAATCATTTTAGTAACAATGCTCTTTTAGGACTCATCCCGTGATGAATTTCATGATAAAATTTTGCTAAAGGTTTTTTAATCGGTACAAATATGATGTTATATTTGTATTTCATATTTTAATCCAGTCATATTACATAATCTGACGGAATATTTATTTTTAGTTCAATGATAAAAGTTTTGCATTGTTTGTAAACCAAATTATGTATATTGAGTTAATACTGACATATGCATAATCATAAGCATTTAGCATTTAGTTGGTAGTAAATGTTAATCATCTGTTTACTAGCTTGTTAAAAAATAAATGGATCACTTAAGTTAAATTTTTTCTCGTTTTTTTCGGTAACTATTAAAATAAACGAAGCCACATTACACAATCGACAATTTCTACAAAAATCCAACCCTGAGATGAAAAACATTCTAGAAGCGCGAACTTGTACCAATATCAAAGGAAAGCAGTAATTTCACCCATAAATCAAATTCCTTTTTATACTTTATCTTGAAATAGCAGACTACATTTTTGCTAGATCATAACAACTTATCATGGCGTACTCAATTATGTCTATTCCATAGAACATTTAACAAATCTCTTTAAATATATTAATATTTGATTAGTTTGTAAAAAATACTAAAGCATTTTTTTAAATTATTTAACTTTGTTATGAATTTCCCTACGTTATTCGAATGAGCTCATTATTAAACTCACCACCACGTACTAAAATATATACAAAAAAACTGTCAACTATGCATTTTAACTAAACTGTTGTAACAAGTGGTGATGATTATTTGTGTATATACTTTAGTAAGCATAGTAAAATATGCTAAAAAAACTAACCCAAAATTTCTTAAATTAATTGAGGATGGCTTTTATTAGTCTCATCATAAGTTGTATGTGCGTTCTTAGTGCGGAGTTTAGTTCAGTTGGGGTGAACAAACTTATCCGTCGTCATCATCCCTTTGCCACTGTTTAACTACTAAAATAAAATCCCAAAAAATATAGCACTCGCCAAATTAAAATAATAAAATAATTTTTAAACGTTTCATCCTTACCCGTTAAGTATATTACGTAACAGAGCTTCAATTTGATGGCGCAGCTAACAAATAACTTCCTCTTTCCAAGCAATATTTTTATAGACAAATTGATCACTTGAATGCTTCAGTAGTAAATTTATAACTTTAATGATAACTGCTAATTAAATAATTTCGAATGATTACGAAACAGTATTTTGGGTTGTTGCTTTTTTCCATTTCACTGAATAATATAAGGCCAGAGAGAAACAAGCCAAGCTATGCCATAAGAAAACAAACGTAACAAAATGGATAAAATGTACGTGCATATTTTATTGCATATGTGTGCTACTCCACTTTACACAAATGAAAAATAGTGATCGTGAGAAATTCTTAGAAAGTAAACATATCTGGTCTATCCATCAATCTGGAATCCAGATGTGATCACATCAAAATTAATTTGCTTGGTCTCCCAAGCAAGTTTACATGACGTGCAGAGATATACATACAATATTTTTGCATTATTCTTGTGAGTACACTAGTAATATAGATGAGCATAAAGATCACCTCAATCCATCCAAAAATCTGAATTCCAGATGATATCTTTAGAAAAGCATCCTTAGGTTCATTACCCAGTAGATAGATGGGTAGATATAAAAACCAATAGTTTGGCTTCATTTTTCTGAATTTATTTTGAGAAGCAACAATATAGCTTTGCAGAATACATTTTTCAGAACATCGTTATAGATTTTTTGCAGTTTGCTTTCAGCTTTGGATTTTTTATGAATTTGAACACATTTTACGTATCAAATTCCGTTATTGGCAAAATAAAGCAGTGACGTTAAAAAATTGTTACGTATTAAAATTCCATTGCACAACAATCTTAAACGAGTTATTTCAAGAAATAAATTATTTCTATTCATTTTTAAAAAAATCTCTTTGAAATCAAAATTTTCTGGGATAATTAGTAGAAAAATAAAGCCTTTCGTTTTCTTGTGATAAATTAGATAAATAATTGGTATTAATTAATTTAATTGTTTTAAATAATTTATCTTTATTACTTTTTAGTAAAGTGTTAACCAAAAACATTTATTTCGTTTGGATTTGTGTTTCAAGCAAAACGGTATTATTTCCAAAAATTCCAACACCATTTTAAATTTAGTAATTTTATTATTATCAGGGTTTAAGTTGAGTTATATTTAAATAATACTTTGGTTTTTACACTATTTTAATACTTACATCACAAGAAAATATTTTTAACCACTTCCTTTCTTTTAAATATTTATCATCTAAAATTAATAATTGTTTTAGAACTTAATATTAATAGTCCATTGAAGGCTATTACCCAACATTTAAATCAAACATTATTCTTTACAGAAATATCATTTTTTACTACATCAGTTTATACCTTAAAAAATTGTAGTAATTTATCCTAAACTTGTAAAAAGTTCACAGCTGGAACTATTCTTTTTTTACCTATAACAAGATCCGCTTTAAATTTTCACTTTTAATTAAAGTTCTTACCTACAAAAACCGATTACTTTACAAAATAGTTAGCATTTATTTGTAAAAACACCAAACATGCTCAAAATCAATATTTCATTGAGATAATATCTTTTACATCGAAACAAATACGTATTCTTTAAAGTTGATAAACCTATTAACAAAAGACTTTTTAATCAAAATATTTCAACTAATGTCATGAAAAAATATTACCTACTAAATTCACTAGAAACATTTTTTTATATTTGGTCGTTTGCGTTTGTTTTGATACTTTTGTTTTACTAAATATTGTAAACCTGCAACAATGCTCACATTAGCATTATTAATCTAATTATTCACAAGTTTAAAAACAGACAATTTAATTTGTCCAAGATTTACAACAGTTTATACATTTATTGAAAATTAACATTAATCATTTGCTATCAAGTAAATCTAATAACTTTGAAATTTTACAAAAACAGCAATACAGGGCCGAGAAAATCATCAAACCACTTATTCGTCTACACATTGAAACACCTTACATGTTTTTTTTGTTTCTAAATGAAAGTTAATTATCAATAACTAGTAAACAAATACATTATGTTTTACTGCCTGAACCTCGTATAAACCTTTAACCATTATAAGAAGACACTATTTTCACTTAAGAGAATAATATTTTGACAAAAAATATTACAAAATAAATACCCGTTTGGATGTCAGCTTTTAAAAATTCCCTGTGATTCTGCTATCGTTTTAAGCACAAACTCCCCCACCCCGTTGCCGGTGGATTGATGGCCCTAAAGAAATCATGATATTTGGCGTCTTCGTCTTCTCCTAAAAATATCAATAGAAAAAAATTATTAAGTAGTGCTTTAGTATTTCACATATTCATTTCCTATGAATTTCATGCTTTGTAACCTATTGACCTGAAATATTGTTCTTGAGCAAACAGGTCAAGGTACCATTTTAAAGTATTTTGATTTCTATTAAAAAGTAAAGTTTTTATTTCGAAAGCTCTAATCAGAGAAACTACGTTTATGACCTTCAGGTCAGACCCCGAGGATAAAAAGTCCACATACAAATGGGTAAAATGAGAAAATGTAAGAAAATACGACAGGAAAATTTAAGCAAAACGCAAAAATAGGTGGGACAGCAAGAAAAAATGTTAGAAAAACTTTTAAAATTAGTTTTAAAAAACAGATGAAAGCACTACTTTTTATAATGCTTACAAAGCACTTAGGTCGATAACCGTGAACTATTATTAAAAGTAACACAGAAACAAGTTATTCGTTGATCCAATCGAACTTGTCAGCTTTTTAATGAATTTTGATCAGAAAAAATATAAACTTACCAGTTAACTAGCCAGATTTCCCCCATAGGTTAGCAAACATTATGAAATCCTGTCACTGGACAATGCATTTCGAGTACTGATATTCGAACGAAACTCTCTCGTCCTTCTTTGACCTCTAATTTTACACCAAACTAATTAAATGAACGAAAAATGCTTATTCAATTAAAAAAATTAAATAAACCGCTCTCGAATAAAATTGGAATGTGTACAAATTTACTGTAATTTTAAGTAAATAAGAAAGTTAATGGAGAGCTGGGTGATTTTAGTTGTTGTTCTTCCCATCTCTCCAAATTAAGTGAGAAAAATAGGGACAGACCAAGCCAAGCCATGCCACACCAACACTAAAAACAAGCATATTTTTTTTAGCTTATAAGCCCACACATGTCTAGACACGCAACTGAAGTACCTGAAAATCAAAAGAGATAAAAATACATCAAAGAAAAAAACTTTTTGGTTTAGGTGGTACCCCCAAAACAATTAGGTATTGGGACAATCATGTGAATAATAATATATATTGTCGTTCTTTGAACGTAAACCGATTAGAATGGACTGCGAGAGAACATGCGATTGAATGCATTTTCCTGTGCACCTTTACTTGTCTCGTTCCAATTTGGTCTCTTTGTTCGATGGGGCTGTACACATTTTACACATCCAGTCTGTAATTTATGTTCAGTTGATTTTACCAAGCAGTAAAATCGAATGAATTAAATACGTGTAACATTGTACTTAAGTGAGAATATGAATCAAATATCCAAATAAAAAAATGAACGTCAAAATTGAACGCTTCCTTTTTTAGAGATGTGTGTATGTTATGCTTGAATGTAAAAAACTTTGTTCAGCTAGGCTTTCTGTTTTCATACTCGCCGTATGCGAAGATAAAGACATACTCGCCTTTTTTGTTCTCATTTTTATTGTTCTGGGAATACAATTTTTTTAGCCATGATCCAAAATAAAAGGACCCATATTTTCGGAAACAAAAGTAAATCCTCTTATTCATCGTGAATGTTTTAAGCTGAGAATCACGTGTACAATGCTTGTGTGCATTCTTGCATTTCAATACAAAAAGATAACTGAGTTGAGTTCAAGGTAGTTGAATTTATTCCGGGTTTATACATGCGTGGATTGTATTACTTAGAGGCTTTAAATATTATAACCAAATTATATAACAAGCTGCCCAGAGTTTTCATCTTAATCGACCTCATCAAATATTCGACAAAAAGTTAAAATTAGAATATGATAGCTTTTGTGATTAAAATTCAACTTGGTATTAAATGTTCAACTTTGCATTTCTTGGCTTTTAATGAAATTAGCCAGTTAAATTATTCTAAACTATTGGTAATAATTCTAAACCATATCGTGTAAAAGTGTTACCAAATTAAAGAAATACGTAAAGTAATCAACTATTTTTACCACATATTGTACTGCAGAGTGAAGAATGAACTACATTTATTAATGTTAAATTATTCGTAAGATTTATAAGGGGCGATATTTAAGAAATACACATAAATGTACACACACAACACATATGTTTAGAATGCTTTATAGTGATTTTTTTAGTAAGCTTGTTCCAAGAATTAATTAATTGAAAAACTTAAAGCTAAACAAATTTAATAACGGAGTCTAGTAATCATTATTGTTATAGTTTTAAAGATTACGTTTGCATCCTATTGAATTTGTATTTTCTTTTATATATCTCTATAGAAATTTTTCTCTAATGGATTAATTGAGTGAGTATTGATAGATTCACAAGTTGCTAGGATGCTCTTGATTTGCTTATTCTATCGTTCAATACATTTAAAAATTATTAACATCCAAATAAAACCATTTCAGTAAGGAATATGATAAGTGGGATTCTTTGCTGATTACATTATCCGGACATACTTGAGAAGTTTACATGTGCTTTCAAATGCATTGCGATGAGCAAATTGGGATTATTGACAAAATGAAGCGGTGGCTTAGTCAGAAGTAAAAAAAATGAATTGTTATTTTAAAATTGGATTTCTGGTCAATGGCTAATGTTTCCTTTTTAGAGTTAATAGGCAAATATTTAAAAAAATACAAATCTTGTGTATATGGCTCACTAGAATCATTTTGTTTTATTGATCATTTTATTCCGTAACTGAAAATGATAACGCCAATGACATAATTCTACGTAACGATAATAAGATATACATTAATATGTTCTAAGCATACGGTATTAGCGTACCGTGCATAGTTATCTATGTTGTAATAACTACATTTAAAAAGTAATAATAAAGACTTCAGTATTTGTTTCAGAAGTAAGAATAGGTATTAATAATCAATTGAACATCGATCCTAAACGGGTTATTTGGAGAAGTAAGTTTTATTTATTCGTGTTAAAAAAATCGCTTGTAATCTAAATTTTCTGATATAATTTTTAGAAAGGTACAGCTTTTCATTTTCTTACCATGAATTTGATAAGTAATTAGTATTATTTGGCTTCATTACTTATTAGTAATGTGTAAAGAAAAAACTTTTTTTTTGTATTTTTGTTTGAAGCAAAACGGTATCATTATCAAAATATCAATAGCATTCTTAATTAACTTATTGATTTACTAGTATTTAGGATATAATTTTGGTTATTTTTAAATAGTTCCTTCTTTAATTCTATTTGAATGTTTACATCACATTAAAATAAATTAAGTGGCTTTATTTTTTACATATAGAAAATATTATTATTTAATAACTCAATACTAAATCCATTTATCCATTATTACACATCACTTGTATCAAACATTATTTGTTACAAAAATAATCATTTTTACAACACAGGTTTATTACCTAAATTTATTCTGTAAAATTTCCACCAACCTTATAAAAATTCCAAAATTGGGAATTTTTTTTACCCTCTCCAACATCCGTTTAAATGTAAACTTTTAATTCCTTTTTCCACCCACACAAAAAACTCATTGAAAAAACAAGCAAGCTAAAAAATGACACTTTGCTGCTTTCCCAATCTCAAAGATAACTTTTTTCATGTTGTAAGTATTGTTCATCATCATCATACTACGAACAAGCTGTTTAATCAAAACATGACATAACATTACTCAACATTGGCATTGAACATCATTCTTTACAAATCTTTTTTTACTACAACGTTTAAGTATCTAAATTTGTTCTAGAAAATTTCCACCAACCTTGTAAAAATTCTAAAATAAAGAATTGAAAATTATTACCTAAACTACCCACCATTATAGGAAAAAACGTGAAAAATTAACTGCTTGAAACATAAAAACACTTTTTACATGTATTCAAAATAAACAATATTTACCTTCATTGATTATCAAGTAGATCTGATTACTTCGAAAAGAAAATTTAATTTTTTTTATGAAACTCGACTGACAAACTCGCCAAAAACCTTATTTGTCGACACACAGTAAGAAATTTCTTATTTTTTTCGTTTGAAAATAAAAGGTGATTATCAATAACTAGTTAACAAATACATTATGCTTCACTACCTAAAACCATGTAAAACCTTGACCGTTACAAAAAAACATTTTGTTTCCAATAAAAAAAACAATATTTTGACTAGACGAAATTAAAAAATTAATATCCATTTAAATACCCAGCTAAAAATAGTTATGAATCAACTACCTTGTTGAATAAACACAACCTCCATCAGAACCCGATCTTATGTTGCCGATGGAAGGATGGCAACAAATCAAACATGATAATTGGCATCTTCGTCTTCTCCTAAAAAATCAATAGAAAAAATTTATTGAGTAGTGCTTCAGTATTTTACATATTGATTTCCCGTGTCATGTCTGTCTATTACTCTGTTAGTCTGCGAACGCTAAATTTCAAAAATGCTTTGCAACCTTTTGACCTGAACTATGGTACGCAGGCTCTTGAGTGCAGAGGTCAAGGTACCATTTTTAAGAGTTTTGACTACTAAAAAGTAAACCTCTTATTTAGACTACTGCTACTTTTATGATCAGGGGATCAGAACCAGGGGATCAAAAGTGAGCATAAAAAAGGGCTAAAATTCACATAGTCACAGAAATAGGTACGGCAACAAAAAAGTCAGACAACTTTTAAATTCAGTACAAAAAAGAAATTGAAGCACTACTTCTTACAACACTTACAAAACACTGTTTAACCAACCGTGAACTATTGATAAAAGTAACACAGAAACAAGTTCTTCTTTCATTTTAATCGACCTATTCAGTTTTTTAATTTATTTCAATTAGTTAAAAATTATAAACTTACCAGTTAACTTTTTTTCTAATAAACCATCCAGTGCCCATTAGATTAGTGCCCATACGTTAGCATGGGTTTGTCAACTTTACGACATCCTGTAACTTAACATGGCATTTCGAGTGCTGACATGGATGAAACACTCCCTCTCTCTTTTCAAGGACTTGTAATTGTACACCTAATTATTTAAATGGACCAAATGATAATAATATTTAAATACACATTAATTTTGTCAACTTCTTAAATTAGACTCACAAGTAAAATAAAAATCTGTAAAAAATTAACTTTATTAAATTCACCTGCTTTATAAGTAAAATCAAGCTACAGCTTTTGAACAGCACGCCTCACCCTAAAAAACTAGTCTTTCGCTTGGTTAACAAACCAATAATTTTTAATGTTAAATAAATCAGAAAATTACTGGAGAGATGGATTTGTAGTTGTTGTTCCTTCCATCTCTCCAGATAAAGTAAAAATAAACCAAGCCAAGCCATGCCGCACCAACACCAAAACAGCAAGCATGCATTTTTGTATGTCAAAGCAGCATAAATACCTTTTAAACACACTACTGAAGTATCTACCTGTTAATTCAAAAGGAAGGCAAATGCATGAATAATTTACAGTTATGGTCACAGGGAAAAATGCATTTTGCTTTAGGTCGGTAGTACTCCCAAATGTATTGGGTTTTGGACACGTATGTGAATATTTGGATGTAGGTTGAATAGAGAGGACTCCAATAGAATGCATTTCCATTTTGCACCTTTACAAGTCTCGTTCCTGTTTTGATTTTTTTGTTTGATGGGGCTGTACACATTTCACGCGTACAAATTATTAATTAATTAAATATTATCGGGATTTTCCAAGCAGTAAAAATAAATGAAATAATGGATGTAACACTTAATACTTAAGGAATAACTGAAAATCAATTGCAATTACCTCGAAAAAAATTAACGTCAAATTTAAATGCTTCCTTTTAAAGATATGTGTGTATGCTTGATTGAGTGTGAAAACTTTGTTCAGCTAAGAATTCTGTTTTTATGATCGTCTTATGCGAGGATACAGAAAATACTCGGGTGTTTTGTTCTCATTTTTATTGTTCAGTCAATACAATTTTCCTAACCAATATAAAAACACCTTCATTTTCTGAGAATAAGAAAAGTCCTTTTGTGTACCCTTGTTCGATGTGCATTTGTGTCTGCATGTTGAGAATCACGTGTACATTGAGTGTATGAATTCCTGCATTACGATACAATAAGGTAAATGAATTGTAAGTTGGTTGGAATGCTTTCGGGTTTAAATGTGCGTAGGTATCTCAAAGAGCTTTAAGTTTGAATATTAGGTTTCTCAACTGCTAAATGTTTTCATGCTATTCAACTTTTTCGAATATTCAACAAAAACCCAATATTCGAATATGATAGCTTGCAATTAAAAAATTGACGCACAATCGAATTTAATAAACGAGTCTTTTAATGAATGGGTTTATTGAGTATCGGTCAAACCTGAAGTTGAGTGGATGCTCTTGATTTTGTACATTCCTTCATTCACATAGTTCTAAAATATTAACAACCAAATCAAATCATTTCAGTAGGGAATATGATGATAGGTGAGATTTTTGCTGATTACATTATCCGGGCATTTTTGAGGAGTTTACGTGTGCTTTCAAATGGGATCACACAAGCTCGAGATTTTCCCTTGAGAGAGAAAAGAGAATGAATGTTGCATCGAGAATTCAGATGAAAGAACAGAGTAACAAGCACACTTGCATTATTCATTTAAAAATGGAAGATTTTTGTCGAAAGTCCATTCTCCTTGTATGCATTCACGTACTTGTCAGTGTGGAAAATAACTTGCTTGCTACTCAGCCAAATCGTTGGGATAACTGAAAATTTACATTGGACGTTTTTCTGCCCTTATCAGTCTGCCCTTCACCATACAATTCTCAATAAAAATACACTAGTTCGATAGTAAAATGTAGTGAAAAGATAACTTGTCGTGGAATCTTTAGCTAATCTGTAGTCTCTGCATTTTAAAAGTAAGCTTATCAAAGGAAGCCATGTAGGTGACCGTTCAAATATTTATCATTGCCAAAAATAACTTTGGCAAATTCGCGTTAATTTTGAAGTGATCCAATAATCCGAAACTTGTTGGGACTGTGCATTGCATATTGTTCCGCTTGCTCCAGGGTCTCTTCTTTGTCGTCATCACACTTTCTCTATGAATTAAAACAAAATTAAATTCCTCAAAACAAACTTCAAATTAGTTAATATATTTTTAATAAGTATGAATAAACTACCTACCTGTCGATAGCTTTAGATAATTTTATTGATCTACCAGACATTTAGAGTATCGGGTTTTAAGTTTGGCTTCCCAAGGTGTCCAATCGTCCCCTTCAAACAATACCAAATTCGAAGGTTTAACATAATTTGTAATAAAAATAGCCTAAAATGATAATCACAGATACAAATTATTGATTTAATATGCAAACGTCGTCATCATCGTAGTACTAGCAATTCAAATCCAGCCTCGACTCTCGCGTCTACGCTGGGCGCACGATGGTTCAATGTTGTTTTGTAATGGGCAATGTGATACATTTCAAAATAACATTGAACATCGTGTGCACCCAGCATAGGCGCAGGAGTCGAGGCTGGACTTGAATTGGTAGTACAGCTCCACATGGCTACCATTAAACAGCCAAGTTGGCACATTCACACAAGCGTACGCACTTTTGTAAGATAAATTGATAAACTCGCATCATCAAAGAAATCTTTCACTTGTTTAAAAATTTGTTGTATCGACTCCTCAATTTTTTAAAACATACTCCACCAAGTTTGTGTACAATTTTTTATGACCAATCGCAAACTCAAATATTCGTTCAATCGAAATGTGAACAGGTGACTTATGTGTCGATTGACATTTTTTGAGTAGATTCGATTATCAGGTCTCTGGGATTCTTGCTCTAAAGGATAGCTGTCCACTTTACTTACACTCCTTGTACATAAACATGAAATATAAAAAGTTGTTTATTATTTGTTCAGGACAACTTTTGTAAAAAACAAGTTGCTTTGGAGTTAATACTGGAAAAGTTGTATAAACTGCATGTTAGTTGGCTTAAACCCAATTACAGAGGATAAATATATTTACTTAAGTTGGTCATGAATTTAACCAATAAGCTAACTAATGTATTAAAACTCAATAATTAATTGTCACAAGAAAAATCTATATCCTGAATTATAAAAATAAAACTATACTCATTCATCGAAATTAGTATAAAAACTTATTTTCCAATTTCCCATAACACAATATAATGGATATTATATGTATTTGTTAAATTTTTACCTGTTTTAATTAATGAGGTAGGTTATTATGTTGGATAAGGATTTAAGAAAATTGTAAGTTAGATTTTTAAATAAATATAACCATTTATGGTTCTTATCAAAATTTAAGCGATGGGTATCGCTTGAATAATAAATAAATTAAACCCATAAATCAATTAGTTTGTCAATTAAAATTTTATATTGATGAAATGACATTGAACATTAAGTTGTATGAATAGCCCCCTATCAGTTTTGACACAAACGTCAACAATATTATAAGTATAGCCGTACCACCTTACTAATAAAACCGATTCTTCTAATTAATAATGACGTTTTAAAAATTAACTTTTCATTAAAATAAAAACAAATCATTTATTGCATTTCTGTAAAAATATTTATTGCATAGGTTTAAGTAAACTGGTCGAACGAAAAAGTCGATGTGATGCTCTGGGTTTGTTAATTACTTCATTTATTTGTTTAAAAAAATTAACACCCAAACAAAATCATTTTCAGTAGGGAATATTGTAAGTGAGATTTTACCAGAGTACATTATCCGGGCATATTTGAGGAGTTTACATGTGCTTTCAAGTGGGATCACACAAGCTCGAGCTTTTCCCCTGAGAGAGCAGAGGAAGAAAAGCTTGCATCGAGAATTCACATGAAAGCAAAGAGTAGCAAGCAGACTTGCATCATTCTTTTAAAAGTGGGAGATTTTTGATAAGTCTAATATCCTTGTATGGATGCACGTAGTATTCTGTGTCGAAAATAACTTGGATGCATGCAGCTCAGCTAAATCGTAAGGGTAAAGTTACCATTACAAAATTTATTATCCTTTCTTAGACTAACTAACTATTGTTCCAACTAAATTGCGATAACTTTAATTACTCATAAGTTAATCCTTTTTTAGATACATATTGCTCAATGAGTATCTATTGTTTAACCAATTTTTTTGGTATAATTATCTACTTAATTGAAGCACCATATATGTCTCATCTACTAAAAGTATGACGTCTTCATAAAAAAATACTAAGTCGTTAATTCTCAAAATATTTTTTGACTATTTTATAATTTACCGACATGCTGTCTAACACGTGGTGGGTTTAAATGAAAATTTGTTTAAACTTTAAATTTATTAGTTAATGTTTTATTACGTCAACGTCAACATTTCAAAAATATGAAACTAATAACAAGTTTGGTGGTAGTTTTAATTTTAATGCGGTTAGAAATTATTTTGGGACAAGGGCCGGATAAAAAGGGTCAGTTTAACTTGTAATTTTATTTAAATTGTTCATTATTTAAATAGTAAGTTTAATTATTGGTCAATTTGAATTATTTTTAAACAGTGACCTGCTATACCCAATATTGCGAGAAAAATGAGGAAACAGAAGCATGGGAATGCGATACGAAGGAAAGTGTGGAAAAGGAATGTGAGCTGAATAACACTTGCATGGAATCCCAACTGCCTTCAACCGAACTCTTTATTCAGCAGGGTTGCAAGTTTGAGGGATTTTTAGACGATGAAGATGATGCCAAGGTTCAAAAAGGTGAAACAGTCTGTGACGAGGGCTACTGCTACTGCAAAACAAACTTGTGTAATAATCAAAACTTCAAAATGCCCGAAAAGTTTAGTGTGAAAGAGCCAAAGGCTTAAAATGTTCAATACGCCATTTGTTTAAGCCTTAATTATTTTTTATGCCATATAATAATTTTTAACATAAGAGGTAAACCTGTAGTAAAGAAGTGCCAGAATGGAAAAAGAATGATAATTTGAAATAAAACAATTAAATTACTATTTAAAAAGTATGTAACTTGCTAATTGCCCGCTATTTTGTTAGTGTTCAATTGATTTTGTTCAAGAAATCATTTCATTTAGCCTGGCTGCTCTGCAATCCGCATTCACTTTGTTCCCATGATCAGCTGTCAGCTGATCGTGTTTACACTTTACACCAGATTTTTTTTTTCAAGCCAGCATGCAGCAGGGATCGAACTATTTTGAGGCATTGCATTGAGATTGAGACGATCAAAATGACAGTGACAGTTAACTAAACTGTAAAGCTATTTAAACTGTTTTTATTGCACATAATTAATTAGCCATTAATTAGGCTGACATATGAGGATGGAAGTGAACAAACTTTGTTTCCTGTGCTTTCAAAAATGTCAATCAAGCGGCGTCATTGAAGAGAAAGAGGAGCCACAATTTAAAACCATTTCACTCCAATCCGTCTTGCACTATCTTACTATTGGAGAGGAGGATGAGGAGGGTGCGGGATGCGGGGGAGGAGGAGATCAAGTCGTCGTTTGTGACGAGTGTCACCATGTCGCATTTAAGTTATCCCTTTTGTTAGTAAAGCTTGAAGAGATCCAATTAAACATTGACTACTTCCTCCAGCAATTCTCTGAGAAGCTCAATGGGAGGGGGGACGAAGGAAGAAAATGCAGCTGGAATGAGCAAGCTCTCAAGATGTATAGACGGCATATTTACCAAAAGTGTAAGCAATTTATGAATTACAATTTACTTAACTATCCATTATCTAATTAAATTATATTTTAAAACAATTAAGCATTTTTATTTTATTTGAAGGCAGGAGTAAGCTGAGCTGTAAACGTCG
>JAQFZG010002088.1:0-18027 GCA_034695465.1 Entomobrya nicoleti
TGGACCAATTACAACAGTACATCATTATGGCCTTATCCCGGTGACATGTCCAGATGCCTACGTGAAAACATCGTATGCATTTAATAAATATATATACATAAATTATCACGTTTATTTATTTGTTGTTTAAATTTGATATAATCATTTCAAAACTTTTATTTTATTCAGTGTCACAATTGGATTCGTCACCAGTGTCTATGGATTACTGGTTCTATTATTCATCCTTGCAGTACTCGCTCACCAATTAAGAATGCTGTACAAAGGAGTCTCCTCATTGGAGTTAAAATATTCCAGCGCTAATAAGCAGGCAAGAACGCCAACCGTGAAAATGAAGTCGACATCGCTTTCCAGCAACGAGTCAAACAGTTAAAATTATTAACTAACCACGCCAATAGTCAAATACATACATACTATGTACAATAACATGTGTACATAATCTGGTATATTTCAAGATTTTTAAACCACTGCGGAAATTGATAGCGAAATTATCAATATTATAGTTATACCCCATATATTGCTGCCACTTTTAAATTAAAATTGGTATGAAATGTACAAATACTAATTTAAAGCCTGCCTGAGCATTAGCAGTTCGCTATATCATTAATTTTACAAAGAAAAGCTAAAGCTCCATAAAAACTTGTATTTTGCCCAAAAATCTACGAATGAGCTAGCTAAAAATTGGTATCCTCTGTGAAAAAATGTACTTCTTAATACAACGGATACTTGTATTTACGAATTTGTACTTCCGCCAATTTTAATAATTTAATTGCCAACCCGGTGAATTTGTGATCTCATATGTTAACTTTTTTAATGTTCTATTATGTATTCTCAATCTTTGCTATGATTTTCAGTACATTTCGTTTGACTGTATGTTTTTCTTTTTTGTTTGCAAACTATTAAGTTGCAAAACACGATTACTAGATGTCATATGTCATAGTCATATATCTAATATGAACCGCACAAATTACCAAGAGTCTGAATTAGGTACTTTGTGTGATCTGATTTATTATTACGAAAATATATCCATTGATGTTAGTACGCAACGTAAACGTAAACTATTCACAGTTAATGAGACAACACCACAAATAAAATTGTTACACCAAACAATAAAATTAATTTTTACGAATGTGTCCATTGTTTTCATAGTTAGACTTGGATCAGTTATGTGGAGCTACTATCTTTATAATGTACCATTTACCTTCATCTGCCATGATATCATTGCTGGAATTATATTATGTGCAAGTGCAACAGTGTTTACTACTACATCTCATACATCATAAACAACAAATTCATGAGAATGAGAACCCTTTTGGCCCTGAGCATAAAGGATCATGAAAAAGTAAGAAGTAGGGAAGTCCAAAAATATTAAGTCATCCACGTGTTTGTTTATGGTACTTATTGCTGGGTTACTTTCAATGTCCTCTTCTTTTTGACTATCATGCACTACGACAAGAAAACATGTTCCTCCAAGGTCGCCTAAGGACCAAGGTTAAGGCAATAGGAATCTTCTGGATGGCATGTTACTTTTAAGACTGAAAGTGCATAAATATGAAAAGGGCTCTCATGAAAACTTCCATTCATTTTATGTCACCTTACATTTTACTTCCTTTTTTAAACATAAAAACAAGCAACATGTTCTCTGCACTGCACTGGGCAAACTATTAACCCTACCTTATTAAGTGCATCTGTTTGCTGCTACACAAACGGAACTTTTTGTATTGAATTACGAAGAAGCACATTTGAACAACAAAAATATTATGTACCCAAATAATTACCTAAATTCCTGCTTGCACTTCCTGTCTGATCAGCTTAATTTCAGCTATCATAGCTAGTAGGCAATTTTACATTTTCTGTCTCTTTATCAGCAGCACAACAAAAGACAATCAAAGTCCTTGAGCAAGAAGCCTTTTGCTCAGATCATGAAATGAAGTCCTTCAAACTTTTGCATGTGCTTTTGAGCTGCATTCAAAGTGTGTAGATAAATTTTGTGATTAACTTTACTTAATTCTATTTACATAACCTTTTGTCTTATCCTTGGGCCGGGCAAAAGCAGAGCAATGCTACTCACCAACCCATCCCATCATCGTTATGTAAAAAGATTGCTTGTATTGAACAAGGTGCAAAAAAGATCAAAATCTGTCAAAGGATAAAAATGTTACGCCAGTTTGATCGCGTAGGTTTATCCGTTTATCTCTGTTCACACATCTTAATAAAAAATGTTTTTTTCCTCTATGACTTGTTGAGCATCTGGTTTGGTACAGCATAAAGGCTTCATTCTAAAATTGTACATGAGCAGAAAAAGTCTAGGCGAGAAACCTTGATTTGAATATGAAGATAACTTTTTATTTGGATTGATGAAAAAGAGAAAATCTTTCAATACAATTGACAGTTTATTTATCTGTGTCTGTATTTGACTCATGCTTTAGTTTACTATTTAATGCAATGGTTTTCACAGATTTTATGCTTATTTATTATACAGTTAAAGCAATTTCATTGGCAATTTGAAATGTCAGGTCAGGTATGGTATGATGTGCAACATCATCACATCAACAACCTATTGAGTTACAACGTATAAAGGTCATGCTCATGGGGCTATGTGATACCTCTGCCACCACAGGTCGGGTCACTGTACATTTCAGATAAGGTAAATGAATCGATCTCCAGAAATAAATAATCATAATCATGAATGCAGTTAATATCTGGGTGATATAATTTCCAACTTATTGTAGCACATCACTTCTCCTCAACTCTTAGTGTATAATATTCACTCACGCTGTTAGAAGAACACCCAACCTGTGGAACATTAAAATACCAAAATAGCGCAACATATTTTATGGGAAATCAAGTCTGCAATTCCAATTCGGACTTAAATCGTGCCAATGCAATGCCAACGATTTGTTTAGATTTAAACGAGTAAAGGTTTTCAAACGCCCTAAATGCATAAAGTTTATATTGCATTTCCAATTTAGGACAATAATTACATAGCGTTTTGAGGCTAATTACTTACAATGTAATACGAGTACTAAAACTAGAATTTATACATTGATGTTGTGTTGGTCTCCACTCTCCACCCAGAGACAGTAATGTAATATCGTACAAAACTAAATTGCCTTTTTATAAGAGTATTCCTTCGACACTCCCAAGCTAGTATTTTATTTTCTCTACTTTATATATCCTCAGGACAGCGACAGAGAAACAGGAATTACGTCCATCATCATCCCACAGCCACAGCAGTACACCTCAACCAACCACATAACAAATGACAAATTGCTTTCAGAGATAAATTCAAGGAGATAGGCAGGAAAAGCAGGAAATTGATGAGAAAACGACGGAAATTCGTCGACTTTCTTTAGTACTGATAACGGGACCAATTTCCCCAGAGTATGTAACCCTTGCACTTAGAGCTAGCAAAGTAGTCGCAATAAAATTGTACATAAACCTGCAACTTTCAGATAGTCGCATTTACAAAGTTACCCTCACAAAACACAAAAAAAAACAGAGTACTATAGAGGACATGACGACATACAAATGGCATTTAAAAGAAGAAATGAAATGATGTACAATTGCTCCTCTCTGATCTTATTTTTTTTGCATGAATTATACAAAGAAGATTGGCATTACTGCTTATTTAAGTCCCTTGAAAGAAATATAAGGTTCAGTGAAATGCAAATTCCCAAGATCCCTAATGCGAACACGGTAACGTGAATGAAACTCAAAACTCTCTCGTTCTCGTTGGTCGTATTTTATTTCTTTTAAGCCGAAACTATACATACAAAAGCATCATCGTAAGAGTTTCTCTTATTCATTTTTTAAATACAGGTGTGTGCGCACAAAGTAGGTAGACAGATAATAAAAAAACGGCAAGGTAAAGAAAAGAAAGACGCAACCGGGTAGATAAATTCTCTAGAGAAGCATAATATTATACTTACTTCACGTCACCACCACCATCAATGCTTATTTTTCACCAGAGAAAAACATATACCGTAGAGAAAATCATACGTCTGGATGGCATGTTGTTTGCATTTTTTTCATTTCACCAACCAGACAGAAAGACACACAAAAAAGTAGAAAAAAATTGTATTGCTCAATTGTCCGAAAGTAAACTAAAATGAAATGGTAAGTTGAGCGTGTGTCCTCGTCTGTGCCTACCTGTCGCATAATATTTTTTTTCCTAGGAGTGTGTCTAATATGATTACATGTTCACATTTGCAACTTGAACTTGTCAAGGGAAAAAAATGAGAGAAAAGAAGATGGATAATCTAGCTTTTCTTCACATTTCATCTATGATCCAGCGACTTGCAGACTAGTCAACCCGCAAACTTAATTCACTCGCATGAAGTGACAACGTGGTCGTGGCCAGTTCACCAAGAAGGAGAAGATTTTTTTTTGCTGAAGATGTTTTTAATGAGCTTATGTATTAAGCTTAAAATTTATGTACATTCCGATCCACGCCACCCATCATCATAATCATATCATGGTGAACTGTATGACTATGCAATATTGTGGTTATACCTTTCCAGTTTGCAGATTATCTCTGCTGAACGTTGCCTTTATTGGATTGCTTGCTTTGCATGCAAAAAAAGAAAAGTTTGCAAGACAAGAGAATATACAAGCGCAAGGACAAGTAGTTATGGGTTAATGAATCCTATTAACCAAAATAGACAGTTTGAGAGTGAGCTATCATAAAGACCACATTAATGATAAAAAATGAAGAAGAAGATGGCGATGATGATGATGATGGCGTCACTGCATGTTCCTCTTTTCCTTTGAATTCTATTCTTCCCATTATTATGTATCATCATCATCACCATCATCATTGTCATTTTTATATGTTAATTATTAATGTTTTAAAAGCAGAGCAGTAGTTAAGCATATATTGAAAATGAAAATACGAAGCAAGCAGCTTAATATAATGAAAAGCTAAAGCTCACTCGACTCTCAAGCTCTCAAGGCAAGGCACTTGTGGAAGACTTACAAAAGAATGGCTTTGTGTATTATCACGTCATCTTTCATTGTGCTCCTTTTGTATCATAAATTTTATCTTGAAAAACTCACTTTTGCTTCTTCATATTATAATTTGCGCAAGCAAGCATCCATATCCCGTGATGATGATAGTCAAAGTGTATATATAAAAAAGTATTACGATTTTAAAATATGATTATACAATGCAAAGTTTTGGAACAGAAAGGAAGGAAGAACGAAAAATAAGAAACATCATCATGTATTATCGTCATCATCATTCATTATTGCAGCTTATGTAGGTTTTTCAAGAGGAAAAATCACTACCGTATCATATCATATCCCATCGTACGTATCGCCACGGCACACTCGCTCATCGCTCACCAAAAAAAATTCAATACCAAAAATACATACAGCAGAAGAGATATATGTTCTCTCCTCATATCATAATTATTTATCATTATCCCCATCAAAAAATATTTTAGTATCTTTAAAAAAAAAAAAATAAGTAAATGCAACGCATACTGAGCTCCATGTGCTACCAGGCCAGACGAAAACCTTTTAATGATTTACAAGAAATGACGTTTACATTTACATACACTACTTAAAAGACAACCATCTGTACGTACTTTTTTGTAGACTTTTCATACTATTATTATTCCATCTTCATCTTCCATTCCTAATTCTTTTAGACAAACTGGCAGCTCAAGAAACAACAAAACACACAGAGTATTGTATGTTTTAGGATAACAATATGTATGTTACGTAAGTTGGTCTTCTTGGTACACGCTCGCTTTTCTTTACAGAATATCTAATTCTTAATTTTTGGAGAGATGGAGAAGAAATCATTTGGATCTTTACGTAACAAATTTTTTTTTATACCTTTTTAACATGCACAGCGAGTAATTCAATAGCTATAATCGTATTCTGTTAGTTGCGCTTACGCTATAATGTTATGTATACCGTAAATACTTCCAAAAAAAAATAATATGAAACCTGTACTATTTATGTATATTTTGTTGTTAGAAAAAAATATAATTCCGCTAGACTAGTAGAAGAGTGTCGTCGTCGAGCAGAGTTAATAGAGAAGTAACTCTTTTTGCTTTACTCTTCTCGTCTTAAATATGCGATAAAGTTAATATGCATAATATGTGTTTATAATGATCCTCTGTTGCATTGCATTGTGATGTGCTATCGCATATCGTATGATGTGATATGACGACGGTGCATACTGGCCTTGGCTGGTTTCCAGCCCCATCCATTCACCAGAATTTTTTTAAAGTTTATAGTTTACAAAATATACACACACACAAAATAGTCCTCTTTGTGGATATGGATAATGACGATGATATGATAACATGAAAATGAATGTATGAAGAAGAAAAAAACGCGTTTTTACTAAATACAAAGCAGAAAGTGAAGAAAAGCAATAACACAAAAAAACGCTGCTTTAATGCAATACACACTGCACTAGTGCCAGACGCCAGAGTCTCAGTAATAAACTCGGGATAAACTAGCTTGCTCGCACTTTGAGTTGAGACTCTAAAAATCCGCTATGCCTTCAAACAAAGTTATATAGCTTTAGCAGTTTTTTTTGTGTACACCTACTAAAAACTAATCCATCCATCTCTCTAGCAGTAAAACCACATTACATTTTCCTTTTCGCTAACTTGCTACTTTACTTATCATTACCATATAATACTTACAGAAGAGAGCTCTGGTGAACTCACTCAGCGAACACAACTAAAAGTCCAATCCAAGTCCAAAGAATGAACACTATCTGATATGAGATAATATACCTCTCTCTCTCACTGTGTCGTGTGGTATTACAATAAACCAAGCGGTAAGAAAACTGAGAAACATCATCATGAAAACCAGCATGAGCAACATAAGTTGAAGACTCGAGAGAAAAAAAAGTATTAAAAGCAAAACACACGTCTGTCGTCGTCCACTTTACATTTGGCATTTTACAGTCAGAAGAGAGCCGACACACACACAAGAAGTTAGTGCAGTGCCGCACGAACAACAGGACGGAAGAAGACACAGAAAAACGGACGGAACTGCTAATAACCAAGTAAAGTCCAGCATGGTTCAGGAGGAGTTCTCACTACAATAAGCTATCTAGTATAAAAAGAAATTGGCCCGTTTGCTCTATAATTTTAAATATTCCTTTAAACATTTACTTTATTCCACGTGTGCGTGCGTCGAGTAAGTATACAAGGCGGTGTATTGTATTATTAAGCGAAGATTCCTTTGCAGAATTTTCCAGTCAAACTATTTCTGTTGTCATTAAGGCAAACATACTAACGTGCTTCTGTGAATTTTTTTGGCAGCAAACGCAGCGAAACCAGCAGCAGGTTGGCTGATAATGTGTGTGATGAGCCATATAACTATACAGTCATAGTCATTTGTAATTTTTTTTGTGAGCTTCAAGCAAATATTATATTTATGCATTACCTGTCTTCTACATGAAAAGGAAGGAAGGAA
Organism: Entomobrya nicoleti; assembly: GCA_034695465.1. Taxonomy (NCBI): domain Eukaryota; kingdom Metazoa; phylum Arthropoda; class Collembola; order Entomobryomorpha; family Entomobryidae; genus Entomobrya; species Entomobrya nicoleti. The sequence continues at coordinate 7,447 of JAQFZG010002088.1, forward strand.
GGTTGAGGACTCCCTTCTCTTTTATCTCTTTTGTATAGAAAACCATTGCATTAATATTGACATTGGCAAATAATAATCGCTCACCGTCACCACCACCTACTTGACTATTCCCTACCACTGTTGTACCGTCATCGCCACGGAGTTGACATTCATCCTTTACGTTACAATAAGCAAGCGTCAAGTTTTTTTTTTCTCCCCGAACATTTTCCACGAAAATTTACTAAAACCTCATCGCTGCTGACTTGTTTCTATTCAGCAGCTACAAAATATAAATATACATTCATTTTAGATTACCCAATACAATAGAGAGCTCTTATAGTTAGTCCTTTTTGGGTTTTTCTTTCTTTTTTTCTTGTCATCATGATGATGGTAGCTTTAACTTAACTAAGCTAATGGGGAGCTGTCCTTGACTTGTCTTTATGCATTTTCCATTTTCCTGCTGGTATTAACCAAAAGAGAGAAAAAAAGTGGTTTTTGGTTGTTACACTTTATAGATTGGTTTTTCTGACTAACTTTGTTACGTGATGTGATGATGAGCTAAAGAAGAGTAAGAGACTTTAGCACGTTACGTTATAGAATTTCAAGTTGGGTTCGGATTCTCGTTCATTTTCTCTTTGCACAGGGAAAAAAAGTGTTGCATAATAAGTTACTCTTTTTTACCACGGGAAATTACTGAGCAATAATGTTACACAGAAAGAGTTCTCAAGGAACATTGACGTGAGAGAGTGAATTACTAACTATATACATGCTGTGTGCTTACAAGTGATGTGTCGTTTGGTGTCACAATACTCAAGTTGTTATTCAACTGACTGGATGGGATTCTTCTTGTGAAGGAGAGAAAAAAAGGAAGAGCTTCTCAAATAACAACCCTTTTTTATTACATCTTGCATACTTGCGGCAGGAAATCAAGTGGGCTTCCTCTCTCCTCTCCCGACAAAAAAATCTCGGTGAATGAAGCTGAAGCATTTCCGTGTGTGTATTGTGTATGCCGTACTGAAATAGCAGAGACCGAGCAGCGTGTTAAGTTGCATTTCTGGAGTTCCACCGTTTCCTGTCTGCTTCCCTAGCTTTGTAACAAAAAAAGCGAACAAGTTGTGATTCTTACGAATCTATTTCATCCTCTCTTGATCAGCATCACATATACCACACGCGCCATATTACTACACACGACATTCTTCTGGGTTGTTGCGTGTGGGGAAGTTGGAGTTGCAGTTGGTTGTGTAGTTTGTGCCGTCTATCCAAAAGTAAATTTTCTTAGCGAGTGAAGCCAGTGCAAGTAGTGGGAGGTGGAGGAGGAGAAGGCGAGGAAAAAAGATTAAGACACAAAGCAAAGGAATGAAATCGAACGTTGATTTTGTTTTGATTTTGACTTTTTTTCTGCTTGAATGAATGATATCCTTTTGAGATACAGTAAATTTGTGTACTGATTTTTTGAGGGTATTGTGTACGTGCTTGGCACAATTGGTTGCTTTTATATTTTCATTATATAATTCTATACACCGTTGGATTGTGCAATCATAGAATATTTTGTTTTGCTGCTAGTGCCGTGGAATAATAAAATTTAATAGAATTGTTTTCCGACTGGGCGACTAGTTTGGTTGTACTTTGTGCGTAGTTGTGTAAAAATTGGTTTGTGAGATAACCAGAGTGTAAGTGACAAACATGAGGAAACCAGAAGCAGCATTTGAGGAGCTTGAGTTGAAGGGTGCCACGAAAGGGAAAAAAGGTATGATGGTGATATGATGATGATGCTAATAATCGTGAATAGAATAGCGAGAGAGAGATTTCATAATCAAATGCATGCAATGAAACGATTTACTAAAGTGGCTTATTCACACACAAAAGGAAAATGCATTATGCAAAATACCTTGTACCAAATTTTCATATTGTTTGTTGTTTTTTGAGACGGAGATAGAGAAAATATTATGCTGCCCGGTTGTTTTTTTAGAGTAGCTCGCATGAATGATGGATTAAATAAAAAACTATGGCTTTTCGGTATTTTTTTTTCGGTACAGCTCCCCTATTTGGCTCTACAAGGCTGACCCTATTTATGATATTTATGCTGGCAACATGCAATTTCGTTTTACAACGATTCAATATCAACTTTGGCATAGTATGCATGCACAGACCCCTTCCTCCTCATATCCTACTGGAGTCAGGAGAACCAGGAAGTGGAACACAAACAGATTTCCTTATCGGGGAAAATGCGACAACAGTACAAAATATTATTGGGAATATAACAGGCGAGGAAAATCAACCGTTGGAAAGCAGTTCCCTGGTATTGGGCGATCTCAACTTGGACTCTGCAAGCATTACTCAAAATAATCATAATGATACCAATTGGATCACGTCGGAACATATTGATACAATTTCGAGTGGTGGGGGAGGAGGTTCAATTGACATCGGTGGCTGCGGAGATGGGACAATGGCAAGACGAAGGCTAAATCATACGCTGCATGGTGGAGGAAATGACGGCTTTGTTATGGAGTTTGAATGGTCAAAGGAAACGAAAGGTGGCATTCTTGCTGCTTTTTATTACGGTCTCACATTTTCTCAGGTATGCTATTATATCTACATGATCCTATCTCTCTGTTTTTCTTGCATAAAGCGAAAAACCGGAAAGTAAGAAGAAAAGCACACAAAATTTGTGCATATCTTCATATTAGGCATTGGCATGTTATGGAATGGGCTTTATATCTAATTGGGTTGGCTTGTTTTATTTCATATTGTCACATTTTCTGTCCATGTATGTCACGCAGATTCCAGGTGGCTGGTTCGTTGACCGATTTGGTGCTAAAGCTGCGATTCTAACCAGCCAGTTCTTTCTAAGTATTCTCAGTATGGTCAACCCCACCGCTGCCAATCTCGGACCAGAGTACTTGTTTGTAGCTCGACTTCTTCAAGGAGTTGCCAATGTAAGAAAAAGAACCTGTAGTTTTGTATAATAGTAAAAAGCATAGTAAAAAAGTAGATCAGCCATTTTTTCAATATTTTTATGACTTCTTTTTACTGTCGACTTTTATGGTGTGTCGAAAAGTCGGAATGAGGTTGATGATGATGATGAGGTGGAACAATAACATATTTTAATAATGTATTACACGACGACGACGACGACTACACTATGCTTGCCTCTTGCTATGTCATGCTAACATCATACCTTCTTTTCATACGAAAATATAAAAAAAACAATCCTTTTTGCAAAAAGCTTTTGTTATTTTTGTATCTAAAATACATATTTTCCCTTTGGCTAAGTTGTGCTAAAGCTTTGTGTGTTTTCTTGTCTAGGGAGCAGCAATGCCTGCAATCAATGTATTGGCCACACGATGGTGCGCCGACATGGAACGAAGCTTTCTCCTTGGAATTACCTACGCTGGTTTTGGCCTTGCCACCGCGATTGTCTATCCGATTTCTGCGTTTTTCTGCGAACACATGGGCTGGCAATGGATATTCTACTTTGCTGGAGGAACGGGATTAATGTGGTGTGTTGCAGCATTCTTTCTTGTTTTCGAATGGCCAGAAAATCATCCCCGGATCAAAATGGCTGAGCTGCAATTTATCCAGAAACATCGTGCCGTGCAGTACGGAGGGACCAAGCGACAAGTATGATTATACCCATTTTGATGGCTTAATTGACTTTCATGGAGTAATAATAGTGACTTTTTTAATTAAATGTTTTATTGCTTTTTTTTCGCTCACTGTTGATTATTATAGGTGATAAGAACTCCGTGGATTGCAATGTTGACATCAATGCCAATTTGGGCCATGCTAATAACCAACTTTTCTTGCTTCTGGTGTTTCCTAACAATCAGTGCCTATCTACCCACATATCTCACTGAAGTTCTCAATCTGGACATATCAGAGGTAGGATATTAAATGAACATAAAAAAATATTATGCTAAGTTTATTCCTTTACCCTATTTTTTTGCCAGCCAGACAAAAAAATATGTCAATATTCATGAAAAATTAATTTATTATTTTCCATTTCATGTGCAGAACGGACTGCTCTCCGCCCTACCATTTGTAGGCATGATGTCATTCCACTTCTTTGCCGCAGCTTTGTTCGACTGGCTTCGCAGAAAAGAAGTGTGTTCGGTGACAGTTCTGAGGAAATTCTTCAATACGCTGGGCATGCTCTCCTCCGCATTGACCATGCTTGCTCTGGGCTTTATCAACTGCAACAATGTCATTGGATCTGTGATCTTGTTCACTTTGTGTCAAACATTCCTCGAATTTTCCTTCATGGGAGGCTACCTCTTTAGTATTTTCGAGATAGCTCCAAGATACGCCAGTAGTCTTACCTCTCTCAGTAATACCTTTGGCCTTTTGACTGGATTTATTAGTCCAGCGGTGGTCTCATGGCTTACGCCGGATGGAACCAGGGATCAATGGCTACTTGTCTTCTATCTGACTGCGGGCATAAATGTATTTGGAGCGGTAGTATATGTACTCTTTGGAAAATGTACTTTACTTCCGTGGGCAGCTGCCGATGGCACAAATACAGTAGCGGATGGAGGTAGCATGTCAAGAAATAACAGCAAGAGAATTGAGCAGGAGCTCAAATCCCTGAAAATTAGACTGATAAATGGGGAGAGTGATCTGAAAGGGCAAACTATTCGATCTTAATTAAATCACATATGAAAAAAGGTCTCATATATAATTTGCTATTTAAGCATATTATACTAGCATTTTCTTGATAGTAATTCCAAATGACTGATTCTGATTGATTGATGATGAAAAATGAGATAAGGTTGTTTGAATATATTTGTTCCGGTGATTCAACCTTATGTACTTCATTACAATATTCCTAAACAAAAAACCTTCACCTTGAGCTTGCCAAAAAAAAATCCAATAACAAGTATACCTACAAAATCCTTCCATAATGTTTACCAATTGCTCTCGTTTAATATGTATGATCGATTCGAAACTTGGAGCTGAGCTATAAGAGGTATATTGTGTTGCGTGATGACAAATATTACATTATGATACATGCCTACATAAATGTAAGTAATGTAACAGAAATTACAAGTTTTCTAAACAAATTTGATGCTGGCGTGACTTGCAAATATTTTGCTTGCACACCATGTGGACAGGCATTCAATATGATAAATGATATCCGATAAATATTCGACGAATGGCTTAATTTTCATGATGGCAAAATATGTTTTCTATTTTAACGCAATGTTGTGATTTACTCTACCCGTCCCGGCATTTAGCTTACAAAACCAATCAAAATCAAATCATGTTTGACTTTGAATATCAATACCGATTTCACATAGTCAGTTATTACGGTGATGATGATTCTAAGAGGCAGCTACTGTAAATAATATTTAATACAAATCTACCATTAGTTTAATAGTTCGATATTCGATATGTTGTAAAAATTGAGGAAAAAGTTGTGGGTAAAATAGGTACAATGCACATTTTTAACATTGTAGTCTAGTTTTGAAAAAAAATATTGCAAGGTGGCTAGTTCAAAGCTAACTGCAAACTATTATGCAGAAATACGTGTGCATATCCTGATCAGTATTATGTTTCAAAATATTTAACTTAAATATTAAATAGAATAAAAAAATGTAATCGTCTGATCCAAGAAATTTTCACAAAAGTAAAACAATACCTGAATGAAACTAGTTCATTTTTTTGTTGTACACTGCAGGCAGGGCAGGCATTAGTCATACGTTTACGTTACGTGCATAGCTAAAAATTTGTAATAGCTAGTTTGAAAGTTAGTCGATTTTACTGGTAAATATTTATAGAGCTTCTTTTTTGTTGTTGTAATTTGTTGTCAGTAAATTGTTCTATTTATGTCATTAATCAATCCTGTTCTCTATTGAATTGGAATAGAACAAAAATAGGTAATATGTTTGTCGATATTTAAATAGTTTTTTTTATTGCGTATATGAAAGTCATATAAGAATGCGCAGTTCAGAGACATATAAATCATAAACAAAGTATTTCAATACAAATTGTATGGAGAAAAGAGTTATGTTTGTAATTTTAAGTAGAGTAGTTATTAATAGTTCACAAAATGTACCTACATTTCTCAATAATATTTCCGTTGAAGATATGTACATTTTTTGTTATGTTGTTGTTAACTTGTTTGCTATTCTAAAATAGCTGGTAATAAAAAAAAACACAAAAAATATTATATGAAAATGAAAAAAGTACGATAAAAATAAAATATTCCGTTTTATCATCAAGTTTCAAAAGTGTTTATCAAAAATCGAAGCTGAACCCAATTTTTTTATGATCGGCCCACCTACCGACCGCACTTTTTATTTGCACTAAACATACTTCGGCAAAACTTTGGCCACTTTAAAACAGCACAATTTATGGTTGACAAAGTTGACAGATTATATGATATAAAAATGCTACAATAGACAAATAATAACATCATCACTAGCAAAACACACTAAATTTAAAGATTATGCATAAAATGAAATGGTGTCGGAAATAGGTATTGCATAAAAGTAGTTTTGTGCTGCATTGGCACATTTCGAAATTTGAAGGCAAAAAAGATCAAGTCACCACCGCATTAACGATTATTATGATGATGCGACGCGACGCGACTAAAGCAAGCTAAAGTTGATAATAGATCCACTAGTTGTGCGACTAGAACAAAAACAATTTTTTATGCACACACAAAAATTCATGAGTACCAATGCAATATGCATACAATGTTTGTTGATGGCTAAGAATATTAAATTTCAAATTAATTATGAAAAGTGATTTTATGGTCAGAGGAATTTTTGCAAGTGATCGTTGATGGTGTTACTATGATTTGATGATTATTTAATGAAGATCGAATTTTGCGGACAGCTTAATTCTTTTTTCAAAAGCTTTTTTATTGCTTGAAAGAGTTAAAATGACTTTGGCAAAATTTGTTGATTTTCTTTCAAAAATATATAAAAAGTGTTATATTTGATATGTTTCATGTAACAATTTAGCATCATTATTTTTACAAATGCTCATTCACACGCACTTTAAAATGATTTTTACAAAACGGTATTTTAAAATTATTTAAGTATTCCACGCTCGCACAAGATATTATTTGATTTTCAAACACATACCACATACACATTTATGACGTTATTTTAAATTCACTCGCACACGACATGCATTACGTATTGCACTCTTCTCAGACAGAACTCATATTTTTTTGGGAAAATTATTTACAATTTTTTTGGCAACAAGTTACACATGTCTAACATGTGAACTTCCACGTGTTCTCATTCTCACTGTATGACTGAGCAAATAATTCAAATACAAAAAAAACTGGAAACATTCACACGACTATTATCCTATAATGAGTTGTACATCATCATCATTAAAACCTTCGTATAACAGCATCATCATTCATTACCTAACAATTCAACGTTGTTTCCGACTGACTTGTATAACTTTCGTAAATTTTGTAAAATGGTTTGGCTTTGGTAAAAAAAACGAATGACTGGTTTTAAAAAATGGGTAAGTTTTCAGGTAAGTATAAAGTGGTTGGGTTTTTGTTGTGTGAGTGATTTAACAAAAAAAAATGACAAGAGCTTAACAAATTTTGAGTATTTGTTCTGGTTTATACAAAAACGACTTATTTCTTGTGGTATCCTGCAAGAACAGGCCTTCCACTTTGAACTTCGAGAAAGTTGCTCAATGGGACGGAGCTAGCTTCGAGTCCGTAATTGTCATAAGAAAGGGCAGCTCCTGAAACTACTTGGTAAGCTTGGGGAGCTTGTGCAACCTGTTGAATTTTGGATGCACACATATAAATAGTTTGAGTTAGTTTAGTTTTAGTGGAGAATTAGTAAATATTTTTGGTTTGGTTTTCGTACAGTTTTATAGGCGACGGGGGCAGCTTGGTAGGCAACTTGAGCAGTTTGATATTGAACTGGAGCAGCTTGGTAAGCGACTTGAGCAGTTTTGTAGGCAACGGGGGCAGCTTGGTAGGCGACTTGAGCAGTTTGATATTGGACTGGAGCAGCTTGGTAAGCGACAGCTGGCTGGCTGACAACAGCCTTGGCGACAACTGGTTCTGGACCTGCAACAGCAACTGGAGCAACACCTACAGCTTGTCCACTGTAAACGACTGGTCCGTTAACTCCAACGGTAGGGTTGGCGTATGAGGTGTATTGGGTGTTGAATTGGACTATAAAATGCATAGAGTTTAAAATATATAGTTTTCAAATATAAAATAAAAATCGAACAGTAAGGAACTAATCAATCAAATGTTAATTTTATATGCTTACCTGGGGCGAGTTTTGCGTGTCCAACGGCAGCTTGGCTGTATCCTGTTCAATTATGAAATTAAAATTAGATTTGTTGGACTGCATTTTATGCAATTTCGGAGCATGAAAAAAATACCTTGAACGTGTCCAACACTGAGGGCTGGCTCAGCAGAGGTATGGTGAGTGGTGGTCTTTGTGACAACTGGAGTAATGGTTTTAGTGACCATCACAGTTTCGACATTACGAATGGCAGCAGCGTTGATAGACTTTCCGTACGTTTGTGGCTTTCCAGCGGTGGAAAGCAAAGCGTAGTGAGCAGCAGGGATAGCGTAAGCTGCGTGTGCGGAGTGGAGATGACCATGAGGGGCAGCGTAAGCGTGGCCGTGGTGAGCTGGAGCAGCGTAAGCATATGTGGCTGGAAGAGCGTACTGGGCCGCTTGAGCGTATTGCACGGCTGGAGCATATTGTACAGCTGGAACACTAACACTTTTGTAAGCAATTGGAGCAGAATAGGTTTTCTGATAGACTGGTTCAGATTGGTAGACAGCGGCTCCGCGGTAGCGCCTGCCTCCTCTTCCTCCAGCAAGGGCAGATCCTATTCACAAACGCGAAAAATAATTTTTATAAAGCCATTTTTTCACTAAAATTCACATTTGTTTTCACAAAACTTCTAAACACAACTAATTATTTTTTTGAAAAAATTACCCAAGACAAGAACAAAGCAAAAGGTTTTCACGAGTGGACTCATTTTTAAATATTTGAAATTATCAATTCACCCCTTTAATCCCTACAAAATAAATAGAAAGATTTTCTGATTTTTTCTCTTTGTTACTTGCTGAAGACTGTTAGAAGACTGATATGTCATCCAAGACCCTCGCTGCTGCTTATATAGGAGAATTATCTTTTGCTCTTCTTGGTCATCATCTTATCTTAAATGGTTGCAGTCTATTCATAATAAATTATCACAAACAGTAGCTTTGCTTGGTTTCGTCTACTATTACGATTAACCTCCCCTACACATTAAAAGTCAGTCACTCCAATCGCCTCCTTATCCTCCTCCTCTTCTTGGTTACATTAGCATAGAGGCATGTTGACTTGACTTGACACAACAATAAGCGTTTACAGTGGGGTCGGTCGTTGTCGCTGTCGCTGTTATGCCGTTGTCGTTGTCACCTTTAAAGCAACCAAGTCATATATTTTTTCTGGTCTATTGTCTCTCTACGCATTATACTCTCCACCACACAAACAATGCTATAAAGCAAACAAAAAAAATCTTTCGAGATGATTACCCAATATTCTACACACATCATACCGACCAGCAAAAAACATGAACCCACCACCCAAAAAAAAGAAGAACAACATTGCATTTTAGAACAAACTCTATTTAAGACAAGAAAAACAGTTAATTATTGCGCTATTCGCACTAGACACACTTTTTCCTTCATACATTAATATGATATACTCTTTAAATGACAAACAGATCAGTATATCACCCATCACCCCTTTTATCTTCTTCTGTTTTGAATTTTTAAATACAAAAATACCCACGTAGTAAAGTCAATGTGACACAGAAAAAATAGTCCGACTGACTGACTGACTATGTAAGTGCATTCATCTCATCATTACCTTCATCACGTTCATCATATATTTTTTATCGCACTTCTTTAAATAAAAAATGCAAACTAGCTATATAGCTATTTTATACGATGACTCAAGATAAGTGTGCGTAGTATAATCTTGTTACTGGTTCCTGTAACTTTTTCACTGCTCATTACTTAGCGATTACGTTACAATTACACCGCATGTGTGTACTCGTGCAATGACTGTCTTCTTTTTTTTCTACTGAAATCTGCCATTGAGATTGCGATCTTCGTTGCAATTTACTATTGTCTCGTCTAGGTAGGTCTGGTAGGTGCACTTCAAAAATTGACTTGATTTTTGCAAAACACATACAGTTGAAAGGGAAATGAAGCCGGTGATGATGACGATGATGATGATTGTGATATGATGACTTTTGGATGGGACTTTATTGCAAATGGGGCTAATGTACGTAAAACATTTTATTTGAAATGGGAGGATTATTGCTTCCGAAGGTATTTCATAACAAAACAAAATACAAAGTAGGCAAGGTACGTTACGTTACGTAGATGACTTTTGAATGGACAGGTGTAAAGCTTAATTTTGATTGCATTGCGTATTGTAATTCTTTTTGGTTGACTAAGTCTCTTTTGTATTAAATAATGACACTTTTATGAGTTTACAAGAAAGATGCATTTCAAGAGTAGTTACACACGATGATATACTAACTGCTCCCAAAAAATCTGATTTTCATCACAAATCGAGCAAGCTTTATTTATTTCTT
>JAQFZG010002089.1:0-18025 GCA_034695465.1 Entomobrya nicoleti
AATTTATTTTAATTAGCATTAATATGGAGAAAAAAATGCTTGATTTTGTGACATAAAAGTTTTTTTAATCTGTTGAACAATTTTAAAGATATAAAAATAAAAGGAATTTTGACTTTGAAATTTTATATCTCAAAAACCCCACGGTATATACGGTATATAGACACTTTAGGTGTCTATATAGACACTTTAGGTGTCTATATAGACACTTTAGGTGTCTATATAGACACTTGGGCCTAGACTGCAAATATGACCAATCTATTTAAAATCAAATGTCATTTTTCAGACCAAATTTATGCATATTTCGTTTCAAGTTATCCTGTCTTTACAAATTGTAATTGATTCTACATTTAAAAAACACTTCTTATATTGTATATGAATAAAAAATTACTGTACAACAGAAAAATATATTTGGTAGCTTTAAGCTCGATCATGTTTGGTATATCTTATGAATGATTGTATATTAAATTATTAGTATTCATTATAATTTATCTAAAGCGGTCAATCTACCCTACATTTACCGGGAATGATTATTTCTGTTACAGGTCCAAACATCTTAAACTAAATGTGTTTATATTGCAATTCGATTTAATTTCTTTGAAATTTTTTAAGACCCAGCGAACAAATTTGCTTATGCTCGAACATTTGCCAATCTAACTTTTGACACTCTTCAGAGCAATACAGCCGCTTACATTTCGAGCACTTACGAGTAGCATTTTCTTCTCCACAAAATCTACACAGGTCCTTTGCTTTCTCCAAGTACATTATGCATTTGGGCTCATTAATACGAATCCCATTGGCTCCAGTCATAGTAAAAATACCCATGTATGGGTTAATCAGCGCAAGTCTGCATCCAAATTCAAACCTCTGACAAATCAATTTTTCACTTCCATCGTTATCAACGCAAACACGAGTGGCATTTGTCATCTTATCACGAGCAAAAAGCCCTAGGTGGGCAGCTGCACCTCCATCACCGTGTTGCATTCCTTTTAAGTACCAGTTAGGTGCCTCGGCTAAATTTTTCGGGACTCCGGTGCCGTCCTCATAGCACTTTCCGATGCAAGCTTCCTACGGAAGCAATAGATTTATTGAAGCCCAAGGAGTTGCAATTTTTCTCAGAACGTCCTTTAGTCTTTGCATTCATGTTTGCACATCGTTTGAACAATTCCATAGATTTCTCCATATCTTGTTCCACACCCTGCCCAAGATGATAACAAAGAGCAAGCAAGAATGTAGCATCCTTCTGCATATCTCTGCTTATCAGCTATGTGGAAACATATAGCAGCTTTTGCATAATCTTGTGGAACTTTCGAACCGTGATAATAATACAATCCCAAATCTTCGGGAAATGCAGTATTTAGTTTCAAGTAGTTTAGAATCTGCGCTATAGGCCCCGTTTCGGTTTCTACTTCATTTGGACTCTTTGGCATTTGATCAAGGCTCAAATGAGCATTCCTTATCTGTATCCAACTAAGCAATCCGCATGAATCCAAATCTTGCTTCACTTTCTTTTGTACTGGAGATAAAGCCAAAGCCATTTCATAGTAGCGAATCGCTTCAAATAGATTGTTTTGTAGCGTTTTTGTTTTATTTCGCATTGTATTTTCTCTTACTGCGCCTTATTTTATTTAAGTTTTTTATTGCGCACAAACCTTCATGCGTATTCATTCATGATTGTTTTGCCGTTAAATGTAAAAGAAATGTATTGCTTGATTTTTCCTTTAATTTCAACAAAAATATAAGTTTACATTTTAAAGTGAATAAAATGTGAAATGCTTGGTCGGGCTTTTTGATGTCCATAAATTCATATATCGGGTTCACTAACGTTTTTCAACAAAGTGCTCACAAACTTACTCTGTTAGCAACTTAAAATGATAAATATTACCCTTCAGTATAGATACAAACTCAGAATATTGGAGAAATTTGGCATTACAATACGTCAAATCAGTAGAGCATATGTACCTTGTGGGCATCTCAATGTGTTACCTTTCCTTTTATGTTGTTTGCATTAATTGCCTACCTGTTAAACAAACAAGTAATGCTTACGCATTAAAGCTATAAACCATTTGTTCTTTTTCCTCCCTTCTGTTCACGTTGTCGAAAATGTGCTGGGTCCTTGGAATTTCATAACCGCACTAGTCTCCCTTGTTCCCTTGAACAAAAAACGTACGTACTATGTATAAAGGGTATGCCGTCCGTTTAAAGCAGCTGGATTGTAAAAAATACATAACAAGCTGAGAATGTTCAGGTAGAAAATTTGGCTGAAATTTATTGTTTCGGTGCGACAAACAATGAGCATATCTGTTTACATGTAAGGTATTGTGGTGTCGGTGAAGATTCATGTTAGTGAGCCTTAATATTTCAACTGGAAAAGGTGATTACTTACAGATTAATTGAAAGTGAAAACAAACTTTGACCTACTTTATATTGAGTTATTTTTCTTATCTATCTATTTTAAAGTTCGTATGTGCATTTTGTTGAAACCTGGAATAAACAGTTTTACTCTAAATTTATAAACTTCTATTTTCTATTTTTACTACTTTGTGAAGTGATTTATTACTTAAAATGCCTTCACAATCGAAATTAGAAAAACTCAAATGTCCAATTTGTTTGAAATCATTTCAAAGCTCCAAATATTACTTATCCCAGCACATGAGTATACATACCGGTGAGAATCCTTTTAAATGTGACCAATGTGATACTAGTTTTCGATTTCAGTCCGACCTAAATATGCACAAACGCACAGTTCACCTTGGTGAATCCTATAAGTGCAAACTTTGTAAGAAAACATTTTCTCGTCAATCAAACTTAAACGTACACGTGAGGAGTGTTCACGATCACGACAAAAGCAAATATCATCATTGTGTTTTGTGCGAAAAATCATTTTCGTCACCTCTTTATTTACAAACCCACATTTACACCCATACTGGTGAAAGACCTTTTGAGTGTAAAGTCTGCCAAAAGACTTTTAACGACAATGAAAATTTGAAAACTCATTTAGAACGTGTCCACACTGATGAACGGCCGTTCGTATGTGATGTCAGTGATGCCTGCAAGAAAAGTTTCAAATCTCATCAAGAAAGAAAACAGCATAAGGATCGACAGCATCCTGTTGAAGGCAGCAGTTTTATTTGCGATGTTTGTAATAAAACATTTAAGTCACAATACTATCTATTATCCCATCAGAAGAGACTACATGTAGCAAAGAAGTTTGTTTGTAAATTGTGTGGTAAGGGATTCAAAGTGAAAGAGTATTTACAACAGCATTTGCGCAGGCATACAGGAGAAAAGCCATATAAGTGTCAAAAGTGCCAGAAACGTTTAGGAAGCATGTCCGCATATCTAATTCATACAAAACGACATTCCAGTGCAACGCTACACAAGTGTAAAAAGTGTCCTAAGGAATTTCGAACCCCAGATGATCTTCATTCCCATTTCATTCGACATCATTCAAAAGTTCGACTTTACTTTTGTACATTTTGTGGAGAAAGTAAACGTTACATTAAACCTTTTGAGCTCTTTTCACATTTGAGGAGTCATGTACAAGAGAAGCCATATTTTTGCAAGTTTTGTAGCAATGAAAGTTTTACTGCTTCTATGTTGAAACATCATGTTGAAAAGTGTCACCAGAATATGGGTTCAATGGAATACAAAGAGTTATTAGAATTTATTCACTAGTTTGCCAATGAAAAGTTTGTAAATGTACATATTGGCAGCAAATTTATGTTCAACTGTTTATAAGGTTTAAAAGTACGTGTTGACCTAAAATATAAATCGTGATAAGACATCAAATTTTAGGCCTAACTATATTTAAGAAGTGTATAAAATTATGTTTTTACTTGTCACTTCTTTATTATAACTACCAATGTCAATTAAGGAAGAAATAATATTAGATTCTCCATTATACAATACATTTATGCATTAATTAGATTGAAACACTTAAGAATTTCTTGAATATTTGAAACAAACATGTTATAAAGAATACTTGGATATTTTTGTACGTCTACTGATTGTAGTTTCGATTCAAGTATTAAAAAATACATACATACATAGTTACCAAGATTTGATACGTTGAATTATAAAGTTTGTCAGAAAACCTGTTATCCACAGATAATTACGTACTACATACCTACCTAATATACCACTTCATCAGAAAAACTGAAGATGTATTTACATTGCCTTCCAGAAACGTATCAATGGATTATTGTAATGAGGTTTTATTTTATGTATCAGCTGCTGGAAATACTTTCTGAACTGTCAAAAATGAAGTTTAAGTTGAAAAATGTATACAGTTTTCATTAAGTAGAAAATATATATAGCCACTTAAAAGCATCATTTAAAAACGACCATTCATTTATATAACTTGTAGTAAGAATTAAAATAGATTTTACTGCTACAAAATATAAGGCTAAATTTTGTTTTAAAAATTATTGTATCTATATGCTATAAAAATTCTGAAAATAGTTTAAAATGTTAAGTTGAATAAAATTATTATGGAATTGTGAAATTGTATGACAAATATTGCGTATGTAAATATGTCTAGCATAATAGTGTCAATCATTGCTCATGTGACCAGAATAAAGTTATATTGAAAATATGTGTAAAGTTTATTCCATATTGTGTTTTATACAGTACACATATGACCAATCTATTTAAAATCAAATGCCATTTTTTCAGAGCATATTTTGGTTTTAGATGTGATGAATGAATAAATTTCTATAGAGGAGATATCGTATTTTCTGTGTATATATATATTTATTTAACCAGTCTTATACACATATTGGTTTCTTTGTTCTTTTTAAAGATCCTGTTTTTATTTGAGGTTTTGCAAGCACAGTATTTTTATGTACATAATATGCATTTCAGTATTAGCAAATAAGTCCTTGTAAATTGTCTAAAGATTACTAGTAATCAACTCACTAATGCTGCTTGAATGCAGAGAATTTGATAACAAACAAAAATTCCCTAATTCGAAATTTTATATTATGGAGTTTTTAGGTAACTTTTTACGTTTCCGCTAACAACACAAGACAGGGTAAAAGAATTTGCCTAAAGTTATTTATGTATTGCCAGACATTATTATTCCACATAATAGCTTTCATATAACTTTCAAAAATAGGCTTGCTATATTTTTCCTAATTTAGTATTTGATCGAATCCGTGCTGAACAAATCAATTTGTGGTCGAATAATTGCAAATCCAACTTTTGACATTCTGGAGAACAATACAACCGCTTACACTTTGAGCAATAATGGGTTGCATTTTCCTCACCACAAAATCTGCACATGTCTTTCACCATCTCCAAATACAATATGCACTTATCCTCACTAATAAGTATTCCTTTGACTCCAGTCATAGCACAAGTCCCCATATATGGATTAATCACCGCAATTCTGCTCCCAGCTACAAACCGTTCCAATAACACATTTTCCACTTGTAGTGGATCAACATAAACTCGAGCAGTATCCCCATTATCATCTTCAGCCACTAGTTGAATTGAATTCAAGTAGAGATTCCGTTCCTCAATAATAGTCAAGTCGAGAATTCTGTTCTCGTATATTTTGTCTTTTATTGGATTCATTTCTTGTAAAGTAATACACTTCAAGTGTGCCATTTTCTTTGCCCTTTTTTGTTCAAGTTCCCACGGAATCAGTTCGTCGTCAGGATGAACGTATTTTAGGGTTATCCCCATGTTATTAATTAGCCTTTCTCGATGTTGCAAAATTAGTCCCTTTCTCACAGGACTGTTAAGATACTCTTTTCTTTCAAGCACGCTTTTGAACTCCTGAGCCGATGTTAATATAGTTTTCCTAACAATTGAGTATCCTTTTGTTCTACTAATCTCATCGACTTCTCCCAGAAATCCCTCAACTATCAATTGAGAATCCGATTGCCCATATGGTCGATAACAAGTTAGCTGTTCCTTTTCCGCATTTTTCCCACACTCAAAAATTACCACTATTATCTTTAACTGTTCGTTGTTAAAATACTTTAGATTGTTGGCTTGATTATGTCTTGTATACTCTTTCATGCGGATATGGCTGATTTCGTAGTAAGCTTCTGGGACAAATCTGTGGTCTCGGGGTGCATTATCCAGAAACAATTGAAATGCAGCAATGATCTTACAGTATTCCACGTTTTTACTTTGAAGAAGAATGTCTGCCTTTAAAAAATGCAGGTCCAATTTCTCTGGAAATTTATCTATTGCTTTATTAACATGTTGTAATGCATCTTTGTACGACTTCCGTTTTGTCAAACAATATATTAAAAGACGAATGTAGCCATAATTATCGGGATATCGATGAAGTCCTTCTTTTAAAATTCCAAATGCATATAAATCCGTTGTTGACTTTAAAGATGACCTCAAGTTATAACCAACGTAGCACAAACGAATCTGCATTTCTGTTTCTCCTATTTGCTCACATGATTCATTGAATGATTCTGCTACAATTGCTTGAAACTTGGGTACATTTTTCACAAAACATTTCAAATGATCTTCTTTTAATAAGCACTCGTAAAATAAGTTTGCGGCCTTTAACTGACTTGTTTTGGATAAATCATTTTGCAATGCCAGCAGTTTGTTTAGTTCAAAAATGTTATCAATAGTCTTGAGTACATCCATCGCTGTTTTTGAACCATGAAGAGCTTTTATTCCAACAGCTACCATCACATTTTTGCCAATATTTTGAATTTTTCCACCACAACCCTTGCTTGTTCTAATATTGCGCATTTTGGCCATATTTGGGTCCAGCTGTTGCTGCGCACGTGTCAATCTTTGTCGGAACGTCATACCTTTATAGTCAATCTTATTTTTCTGCTCAAATGTAGTCACATATTCCTCTAATCTACATCTATCAGATTGAATCGCGGCAAACTTCCGATTGAACTCCTCATCCGACATAGCTAGATATTTTAAGTGACCCATTTCTCTCGCAATATTTAGCATAGTCCATGCCATTTCCGGTTCAATATGATCGTGGTAATAGTCCACAAGTATTTCTGCAGCAGGTGTGTTACCTAAATTTAAACCTTGTTTCCAGCACAACTCCGCCATTTTCTCATTTTCAGGTACCCCATTGCCATTTAAATAAAGGAGCCCTAGACTGGTAGGTGATGTTGCGTGACCATGTTCCATTCCTCTTTTATACCAAACAGCTGCCTCGAACATGTTCTTTTCCACTCCCACCCCTTCTTCATAACATTTTCCTAAACCATTTTCTGCATAGGCAACGCCATAATTAAAGCCTAACGTTGTAAAGTTTTCAAATTGACTTTTTTTCTTTGCATCCATCGCCGCAACTCGTTTGTATATTTCCACAGCTTTCCTCACATCTTGTTCCACTCCATGTCCTCGGTAGTAACAAAGTCCAAGTCTATAGCTTCCTTCTGCAAATCCTTGCTTATCAGCTTGGCTGAAGTATTTTACAGATTTTGCATAATCTTGCGCAACTTCGAATCCGTAATAATATTGTTCGCCTAAATACACAGGATGCGTTTGGAAGCCGATCATTTTACAGACTTTTGTCAACGTTAGTTTACGCCCAGATTCGTCTATCAAGTCACCTAAATCTCCCATTAAATCACTCACACTAGGAGGCAACTGATCATGGTTTAGTTGGGCATTTGTGGTTTTCGCTAGAATAAGTAATTTGCATGAATCTAAGTCTTGTCGTATTTGCCTTTGAACGGGAGATAGGGCCAAAGCCATTTCGTAATAGCGAATGGCTTCAGGTAAATTATTTTTCATTTTGTAGCATTGAGCTTTAAGGTAATGTACATTCCATGATTTGTTGTTAAGCTTTAACGCTTCCTCAACGTCAAGAAAAGCTTGATCTGTGTGCTTTTTATCCGAAATGTGCATATCAGTTATGTTCAGGTAACAAGCAGCACGTTTTTCATAAACTTCTCCAAGTTTATTTGAGGATAACCTTGGTAAAGTTAGTGCTTGGGAATATAGCATAATTGCACTTTTCAAATCTTGCGATTTGATTAATTGCTCTGCGGTTTTTAGCAACAAATTCAGTTGTTCAGGATTTTCCAAAGGTGAGGTTAAACTGGATTCCTTCACAAACCTTGCAATTTCACTTTTCTTTATTTCAAGAATTTGCAAACTGTCTTATAATTTTTTCACTTTTTCACTGAACTCACTTTGTGTCAACTTTTTGCTTTTATGATGTGCCAGTTCGTTTCGTAGATCTTTCAACTGGCGGACAGCCTGGTTATGTATCTTGTATTTTGTCTCAGCTCCAAAATTTAAAATAATAAGCGACATCAGAGATATGTCCCAATCTTCCAAACTACTGCTTACACGTAGTATTTTCTTTTGTAATGGCATCGCTTTCTTGAGAATATTTGCGCAATGTTGGGTGAGGAAATTCTGAATGAAACCTGGCTCGTCCCTCCAATCTTCCCTACTTTCAACTTTCCATCTGTTTCTGAAGATTTGGCGAAGATACTGTGTAGATCTGATTAGCATATTTTCCAATTTGTAAAAGTACTCCTCGTCTGAACAGGGACCCATCTTCAACGAGCTGTTAAGAATTTGAAAATATAATTTAATAAAACCTCGTCAAGAAAAACCGGATTTTACCACAAGATTATATAACCAATTCTAACAAATTCTTTCCGATTTCAGCGTTAATAATTTACACTTGTTGTTCCAGAACAGTTATGCACAGAAAAAGTTACCAAAATGCAATGGATTGTGATACAATTGTTAAAAATAAACATTTTTCTCACCTTGTATGACGGTAAAGAATAACGGACAGTTCTATTTTCGTAAAATGCTCTGCATATCTGAAAACATTTGCAAAATAAACTTTACGGAGTCTGTAACAAATATATTGAAATAGTTGCAATATCATAAATGGGCATAGATGAAACGAAGACACCATGGAAGCACTATTTACTCATTTTTAATCATTTACCTGATAGTATACACGGTTTGCTCTAAAACAGTCAGTTTATTATCTTGTTAAGATTCTATTTTTAAACACTTTTGTTTTCCTAATTATTTTTTGAAATACTTCTAATCCAAATTTGCGTTGGATTACGGATTTAACAAGTATGTAATGCTCACCACAGAATAAATTAATTAATGACTTAACCTGCCACATTGCACTAATTTCAGCAGCTTCATTGCAATGAAGAAATGTACATGCATGCGAATCTGAAAACTAGTTCTCTGTTTCGGAAGTCTGTTTACAAAACAAAGTCAGCTGCTGCAGTTTCTTGACAGAATTATGAGCTTTAGAACAGATGCGTGTGATGAGAGTTTTCAATTGTGCACGTGAAATATCAAGAGTATGCTCAGTAAACTCGAAATGCATTTGGAACGTCTTAAATATATTAAATATATCTATTACGTTTTTAGCCATATTTTGAGAATTGTGTTCGTTTCTTGTTTATAGCCAAAATTAGAAGAATATTATCTATTTTAGTTAACAATATTTTAAAGATTGTTGCTTCATTTCTTATGCTTATTAATTTAATATAATGTTAAAACTATTTATTTCGAACAAATCATCATACATTTGCTATATTAATATGCATGCAGTAAAATAAAATAATGTATTAATGTAAAAAACAGAAAATAAGAAAAACGTTAACACAAATTTTATGAAAAATGCAAACAACAAAAATTTATAACCATTTATAAGCAAAATCATTTCATTCCAGAATATCAATTTTGTATCCGAATTATTTCCAATCCATGTCTCGACATTCTTTAAAACAGTACGGACGCTTGCACAGTGAGCATCTTTGAGTTGTATTTTCCACTCCACAAAATCTGCAAATATTGTTGCGCATCCCAAAGTGCAGAATGCATAACGTCTCATCAATCCGAATTGCACGTTCTTTTGCACGGATTGACATTTCCCATTCTGCATACAAGCTGGAAATTCAAGACATTCTCAATAATAACCTTGGATAAATTCGCGCAGCTGTGCTTTAGTCAATGGCCTTCCTCCCATGCATTTTAAATGTACTCATTAAATATTGCTATATAAAGCTATCTGTATCCATTTGATGTACCAAAAGAATGAAGCTTTCTACTGGAAGTATTTTTTCAACAGCATTGAAAAATGTTAAATGCTATAATACTTGAATGGAACGCTAGTGTATCTGAAGTGGAATCGCTACGAGCTGAAACAGTCAATCAGAGCAACAGAGTACCGAATTCAGTACCGAAAATCTCTTTGCTCACTCAGCAACACACATAAAATTATGAAAACAAAAAACAGCTGATAGTTATTCACGCTGCGATTGGTTGTGGAGTCGATTCCCCAAAAATAACGTTAGTGTTCCATTCAAGTATAATAACATTTAACATTTTTCAATGTTTCAACAGTATTTGTGGTCATGCGTCGTTAAGTAGGAGAGTCAGATTTGAACAGTAGGGATATACACTATACATATATATGCTGATTTTACTCTTTGTGTAATTTGTAGTGTATGTTTAGGTAAAAGACTTGATATAAATATACTAGAAAACTTTGAGAAATCACGAGATAGAATCCTTAGATGCTACCAGGTTTTTATCTTAATGGAGACCCAATTTAACACTGATTTCAGAAGAAAGAGTGAATAGAAGTTGAAGCCGTTATCAAAAATGCGCTTACTTTGATAGTATACTTTGTGTAAAGTGTAGTCAAATCGATAAAATAACCAATCTCAAAACATTTCTGGATAATGCAAAAGCCTAGTTTGCAGTTCTACCTAGTAATCATATCTCCATTCCATAACAAAAATTCAATATACAGCCCACAAAATATGCATAACGACTTCAAATTGCAACACATTTTTGGGATATTTTTGACAAAATCTCGCATTTGTTGTACTGCCAGATAGCTTTTAAAAGGATATGGGTTAATATCAATGTCTTCAATTTTGTAATAATTTATTTAATATAATCACATCACCAGCAAAATCAATATATCGTTAGCAGTATATTATGAGATTAACCAACTATATACTTAATGGAAAACCAAACCGCAACTTTTTAAATCTAAAAATATAGTTTTGCAAGAAGTTAATTTCCCATTTTTATAATCATGTATAAATTTTTATGTTGTTTGACAGAAAAAGATTCATTCCAGGATAAAAAAAAGTATTTGTAAGGCATACTAGTTTGGTGGGATTGTACATGAAACTGATGACAAGGGTGAATTTTTTAAGAGAATTTAAGTGTTAATTATTTTAATTGTGAAACTTATAATACGAAAATTTCTACTCACTTTTCATAAAAAACTGTTCTTACAGAATTGAAATGAGAATTAGGGTATGTAATTGATTTAGTAGTTGACGTCGTGACGGACACATAAATAGGTACTTGTACATAATATGGAGCTATAAAATGTATAAATTATATTTGTTTCTGAATTCAGGTAACATTTAAATATACCATATAAGTTTTTCCTTGAATTTTTAGAATCGATATTGAACAAGCTCCAGAAATAAATAGCATTATGATGAACATTGCTTTATTATTTATATTTATGAAAAATACATGGTTTTGTACGACTACAAGTACTACAGAAAATTATAATTGTGTAACGTTTTTTGTTCTAACTTGTATGGTAATACATTTACGTGGTTCTGCCATGTTGCCATATACTAAGCAAAGCATAGTTTCAGCAAACTATGAAATATCTGTAAAAATATTACATGGGCTTTCTCTCATTTAAATATACCAAAAAAATGAAATCCATTAATTGATTTATTGTTCACCAAAATAACCAGAATATGACTACTTTGTATAGCCAGTAAACTTCTTGAAGAACTAGAAGAAATATATTGCTGCTAACGATAAGATCTACTGAAAAACGAATATCTAAAACGAATTAAACGAATTTCAAGAAAACATTTTAATCATTTTGTGAAAATATAAAACAGGGTATCAAGGAATATCTTATCTTATAATGACAACCCCAATGCAGAAAAAAGCATTTCATCTTTACGACAAATTATACGGCCTTCTCTTGCCCCCACTTCCATTTCACTGGAATCTTCAATACGACAAGCTAATCTGGACGAATAACAAAAAGCTTAAATATTTCACAGCATTCACAGCCATAAACATTATAATCCATCCCATTGCCGTAATTTACAATATCACCGGCTTACTAACTTTTCATAAAGATCGTCAAAGTGAAATTGGGCTCGTAAAAGTTCTACTTCAAATAAACTGCTTTCTGTTTCAAAGTCTAGCCTTTTCATTTTACTTGATATTTCTACGAAACACTGTTGTCATCCATGGAATAAATTGTTTATTGGAATATCAACGCAGTCTACTTTTGCAACTTTGCATCCGCCACAAGTCTGGCTTTATTGATATGCTGTTCCCAAATATAGTTTTGTCCTTATGGGTTGTTGTGTTAACTGTATTTTTCGGATGTATTCTTTTTAGTTGCGATCCCCTCTATTTTTTACTTGACGATATTTCATATTCACAACCCAACAATAGACCAATACTTGAAACTATGTTTTACATATTCATTCGTATAATAACTATGTGCGGACTATTTGAGGCTGGTCGAACAATTTGTACAGCAGTTTTAGCGGCGCTTCTTTTGCTTGAAAACTTATATAAATGCCTAAATGGCATTTCAATACTAAGTCGTAGTATTCCCTTGTATCGATTAGTAACCTTATATAAATATTTATCCGTGGTTTATACAATTTGCAGGGGCTTTTTCCTAGAAATTACATCAGTCGGAGTGTCCATTGGAGTTTGCACTTTAATCAGTATTTTATTTGTGTGCATTAAGTGCCGTCATTTTATGCCTGGGCCAATTTATGGAGTTTTTGTTTTAGCTACAATTGTATTTATTCCCATTGTATTTATTATACTCACACTTTTGTCCAATGTTTCCGAAAAAAGTTCAAAGTTTGTTAGAAATTGTCAGTTGAGATCAAACATAGAATGGTGTAACAGCAGAACTTTAAATGGGAGACGTGAAAGGCTCAGAATGAAATATACAGCGAAAACCATACAAAATTTGGATATTCGATATCATCCATTCTTTAAAATTGAGAAATCTTTTCCATTTATAATACTTAATATTGCATTTCTAAGGCTAGCAGACTGTATAATTTTATCTAAATAATTTCGACAAATTATTTATCGTTTATAATTCATTCGAATTGAGTTATAAACTCAGTTGTTAAATTGTATGAATACCTTATTTGTCTTGGTTTGGTTCAGCTTTTTTAGATGCATACATATGTATCATCTGTGTAATGTAATTTATAAAACCTATTGAAATATTGAAATGAGAAGTGATTTTGATTCCGACTTATTAATATTATTGTACTTTTAAAACTAAAAAGAGTTTCAATTTGCTCATTTCACAAACCAGACATTACGCATTTGTTTCGAAGTGTGATATGGACAGTAGGTTCTAACTTTTATGAAGGAATACTATGCTTCTATTATTAAGTTGTGCTTTGTGCCTCAAGTAGATATTTCACTTAAAATTTAGTTGTATTATCTATATGATGGCAAGTGATTTTATAGATGGAATTCCGTGAAGTTGGGTACAATTTTATTATTCATTTGTTTACATAGCTTATATGGTAAAACTAATGGATTCATAGTTTAACGTATAAATATAAAAAACCAACTAATTTACGCTTATTGATAAACTGTTGAATTCATAATTGGCTAATTATTATTTTTTAAATATAATTACATACTGTATTATCAAATAAGGTTTAGTCTCTGTGTAAAATATGTAACTGAAATAAAATAAAATATATTGTATTAAATACCTTACACGTACTGGAAAGGATTGCACTAATCCTAATTGCATTCAGCATTATTTATCAATTGATGCAACATTATTGCCTCGTTAAGCTCGCGACGATTTTTACTTGCTTAATTAATGCGCAGGAATTTTATCTTGGCGACGTACTCCAAAAGTCGTCGTCGTCGTCTACCTACCATCGTCTCATGTCCATTTGTTAAAACAAGAGTTAAGTGCCAGAATTCTGAACAAAATGTACGAAGCAGTAAGGAACACTGTTCTATATCAATTTTTCTTCCAGTGTTTATTGTGCTTAAAAATTCTCGGCGTAAAAATGGGTTCTTTTTTGTTTTTGCAAAATTGGCGGCATGACTTGCCTCAAAGTATTCTAAAAACTTGGGAGTATATACTCTCTCGAGTCTCTCGTTGAAGTATCTTCTGCAACGACTCTTCCATAAATAGTACGGATTGATTTTGTCGTAATTGTTTTGGTAGTAACCTTCAACGACTTCATTCCAATTTAAAGACACCAAACGAAATTGTCTGAGGAAAAAATTTGTAACATGAATATTTTAACATTTACTTCTTGATAGTAAACTGAAGAGTATATATAAAGCTTAATATCCATATCCTTTCACTCATTTTTCCTTTTTGATAAGAACAGATTCATCAGGGCAAAAATGGTATTTTACAGCAAGACATTCAAACACTTCAGGAAACGAAAATGTTGTACGCTCTGAAAGAAGTCGATTGCGAAAATACGGGGACGATTGTGAGCAGTGTTTTAGGTCAGTAATGCTTCTTAAATTGTCCAGTACCATTTCCCAAACCTGTTAAAAAATTGCTTCGTCGAAATTTAATCGTAGACATTTTTTATTGGCACCTTAATCAAAATTAAAACAGAAAATATTTAAGTAAGAATTTACGTACCACATCTGGTAAAAGTTCTAGTGAGATGTTTTCATCTTCCTGATCACTTACATTCATTATGTTCTGAAGTATTTAATATTCGCTGGATACTGATTTTTTAAATGAACTGTTGTACTGAGTGTTGTACTGAACTTCTAATTGTATACACTATATTTTTCTTTAATTAAAAAAACGATTAGGTTACGAAGACAGAATAATGGGATGCTTTAAACTGTTGGAATACACGCTATAAATGTATATGCTAATTATACTTATCGTGTCAAAATTTGAGAAATAACGAGATAAAGGCGAGGACAAAGTTTTCAAGCTACTAATTGCTTTATATCAATGGAGACACGTTTGAACACTGACTTCAGAAGGAAAGTAAAATAGAAGTTGGAACCATTGCGTTCAGTGTAATCAAACCAACCAGCCATCCATCCAGTAATCATATCGGGAACTCATGACTAAAATCCTATATATACCATATAAGATATATATAAAGATATCAAATTGTAACGCTTTTTGCAATTTTTACAAAATCTCACATTTGTTGTAGTGCAAGGTAGCTTTTAAAAAGATAGGTATTAATAAAACTAGTAACCTCAATTTTGTAATAATCTAAATATGTAAAATAGTCACCCAGCAAATACATATATCGTTCGCAGTATTTCATGAGATATACCGAATCTATACTTAATAATTTAATTTTCCATTTTAATAATCACGTATAAAATATTTTGTTGCTTGACAGAAAGAGTTTCATCCAATGATAAAAGATATATAAGTATTTTAAGGCATACCATTTGATGTAAATGAAATTGTACGGGTTTCGCGGATGTTGGAATTTCATATTAACATTTATTCAATTTCTTCCTCAGGAGTGCACGTAATGAAAATAAAAATATGCGAAACTATATTAGTAGATAAAATTATATACAGTAAATAAAAATTATCAGAATTTTCATCTTAGGTACAAGGTCCCTTGGAAATTATATCATGTTCTTGGTCATCTTCGTAGTTTCCAAAAATGCAAGGAGGAATGCGCTGATGATAGGATTGAGAGAAAGTCCATTGTTTTTGTTTATCTTGATCTCAGAATCAAGATTTTGGATATCAGGTCCTTCTTTTGCCACTCTGTGGAAAGGGCGATTTTCAATTTCCAGAAGACTTACTGAGTCTAAGGTTATGTTATGGTCTGGAAATAGATTTAAATGTTCGGAGACTGCGGTGCCACTGTTTTTCTTAAGGTAATCCTGCACTCTTTCATTATACGGTCTGCTTGTCCGATGTTCATTGATCCACAACTGCATTCAATGGAATAGATCCCAGCGGGTATTGCACATAGTTTCTCTTTCATGTTGCAAATGAAACTGCCAATTTTGGTGCCAGAAATGTAACCGAAATCTGATTTAACTTTGTAATGGAAGAGGTTTGTGATACGTGCTGTAATGCTTCCCACATTGATGGAATTGTGAAACAAACTGACAGCAACAATGAAAAGTATCTAGGTTTAAAATATTTTAATTTAATCCCTTGTGCGAAAATTTACTTTCAGTTTATACTACAGTTTGTTAACTAGTTATACAGTTTGCTCGGCTTGTAGCCCAATATATCGTTCTAAGTTAAGGCCAAATTATTGATTTTCATTCATTGGTTTGATAGTTGACATCCTGACGTACATATATATATATATATATTAACCTGTGTAATGTCAAACTTAAAATAAAATACATACAAAGTACATTTGTATATATTTAATTCAGTTAACATGCAAAAATACCATGAGTTTTCCCTAGAATATTTGGAATCGATATTCAAAAGTAACATTGGTTTTTTTTATTTATAATGATGGAAAATATATTATGTTTATTATAAAATACATGGTTTCGAATGACTACAAGTAGAACAGCCAATTTAAATTTTTTCAAGGTCCTATTTGTTTTAGCTTGTACGGTAATACATTCCAAGTGTAATTTTCCTTGCGACACATACTAACACAGTTTAGCAAATTATAAGATATCTGTGAACACAAGTCCTTCGACTTTGCGGAACTGAAACATAAATGTTTAAATTAAAATCCATTTATAAATTGTTCTCCAAAAAACCAGCATATGACTATTCTGCATTCCCAGTTGAAGTTTTGAAGAACTAGAAAAATGTTTTGCTACTAAGATCTACTAAGTTGCAAAATCCTGAAAATAATTCTGAGAATTTTATTATAACATTGTTAACATTTAAATCAGGGTTTCAAGGAGTATTTTACGATGACAACCCCAATGCAGAAAAGGGCATTTCGTCTCTACGACAAATTATACGGCTTTCTCTTGCCCCCACTTCCATTTCACTGGAATCTTCAATACGACAAGTTAATTTGGACGAATAACAAAAAGCTTCAATATTTCTTAGCCTTCACAGCCATTAACATTATAATACACCCCATTGTCGTAGTTTACAATATCACCGGCTTACTAACATTTCATAAAGATCGCCAACGTGAAATCGGGCTCGTCAAAGTTCTACTTCAAATAAACTGCTTTCTATTTCAAAGTCTAGCCTTTTTATTTTACTTGATATTTCTACGAAACACTGTTATCATCAGTGGAATAAATTGTTTATTGGAATATCAACGCAGTCTAGTTTTCATTCGCCACAAGTCTGGCTTTATTGATATGCTATTCCCAAGTATAGTTTTGTCCTTATGGGTCGTTGTGTTGACTGTGTTTTTCGGATGTATGCTTTTTAATTTAGATCCACTATATTTTTTACTAGAAGAAATTTCATATTCACCACCCGCCCATAGACCAATATTTGAAGTCATCTTTTACATATTCATTCGTATAATAACTATGTGCGGACTATTTGAAGCTGGTCGAACAGTTTGTACAACAGTTTTAGCAGGGCTTCTAGTGCTTGAAAACTTATATAAATGCCTAAATGGCGTTTCAATACTAAGTCGAAGTATTCCCTTGTATCGACTAGTAACCTGGTATAAATATTTATCCGTGGTTTATACAATTTGCAGGAGCTTTGCCCTAGAAATTATTTCATTCGGAGTATCTATTGGGGTTTGTACTTTAATCAGTATTTTATTTGTATGCATTAAGTGCCGTCATTTTATGCCTGGTCCAATTTATAGAGTTTATGTTCTAGCCACAATTATATATATTCCCATTGTTTTTATTATGCTTACACTTTTATCGAATGTTTCCAAAAAAAGTTCAAAAGTTGTTAGACGTTTTCAGTTAAGATCCAACGTAGAATGGTGTAACAGCAGAACTTTATATGGGAGACGTGAAAGGCTCAGAATGAAATGTACGGCGAAAGCATTGCAAAATTTGGATATTCGATACGTTCCATTCTTTAAAATTG
>JAQFZG010002090.1:0-18025 GCA_034695465.1 Entomobrya nicoleti
GGATTTTTTAGATTTTCGCTTTAATCCCTACCTAGACGACCCTGAGAGCCCAACTCCGGAATTTATACGTTATTTTAGGTCCTCTACACAGTAGGTAAAATATTTGAAAATTTGGTGTAATCGAAAATTTTACTTGGTCAATCGAGAAAAAAGATGCTCACAAGTTTTGCAAATGTCCCATTTTTCTGCGTCAAGCTGGTTTTTTCTAAACCAGCACAATTCTGGTTTTGTTCCATTTATACACTTGGCTTTGCTTGAAACTACCTCATTACAAATATATAAAACTCGGCTATGAATGACCTGAACTTTACTTCTTCCCTGGTCGAAGTCGAGACCTGTACGCTTTGTGGTGGCGGCTCCGGCAGCACCATAGTTTATTTTACTTTGATTGATGTCGGCGGCAGTAAAATTCAGCCCTTCTGGGCAAAATTAAATGATTTGGTTTCAGTGACTTTGAGTCAATACGTTGTAATTTACCAAGTTAATTATTAGTTTTACTATTAGAATAAATAGATATCCTTTTACTTAAAATTAACTACTTTGAGTCACTGAATAATTATAATGAAGTAATTTGTATTAAATTTATTAGGCTAATGTAAGTCTAAAATTTAACTAAAATCAATCTTCTTAAACAACAGCTTCTTAGGGAAAAACTCCAGATCCAATAACGCTTGCAGACAGGAATCGAACCGGCGAATAGTGCATGTCAAAGCAGCTTTGTACCTATTCGACCACTCCGACACTCCAAGTGTGGCGATAATTATATTAGTTCATTTTTGTTACTCCACAAACATATTACAATTTAGCAGCATATTTCTTAAAAGTTAAACATTAATCAAGGAAATTTACCCTAGTTTAATTTTTTTTTAATATTATTAATAAATATTGGTTTGTTAGGTTATTTCCATACCTTCTTAAAATCTAAAAGAATTTTGATTACCTTCAAAGAGAACTTAAAGTACTAAGAATATTCATTGTCATTATATATTTCTTCGTAAACCTTACTTCGATCAGCCATTTTTAGACTCTTTTTACACAAAAATACGCATAAATTTCTGTTTTTTTTTTCATACTGATACATTATGCTACAGTTGCCACTTACCTTTTAAACATTCGTTCCGCCAGATTTTTGATTATTTTTTATCACTGTCATTTTTTCATTTCAAAATATTAGGACTTAAAATGATCTTTTAGCATTAAGAAGCAAGTGACGACATATTGCAAAGTATTATCCATAAAGTTCATTTTTATAGCCTTATCAATTATTCCAACGTTCCCAGCTGGTATTGATATCAGTTTCAAACTCTTGATAACTTTGTACAAATACCGACAACGTTCAGCCGAGATTTCCGTTGACAAAGCACTCAGTCCCCATCTCGATTTTAACTCAAATGACATGCTGTAGTACCCACACCCAGCATGAAACATCAGTTTTAAAAATGCAATCCCAAAACATGTGCAGAATATTGGGGCAAAGCAGAGTGTAATATCATGAAGTGCTAAACCAATGTAAATCGATCCTGCTGTCAAAACTATACAAATAAACATACTGCTCAATAGCACTGTGGTCGCTAATACTTCAAATTCATTTAAAACAGCTGATATAATTTTGAGCTCATTGTATAATTTGATGTTGTCCAATCTGAAACGATCTGAAAGCATTTTGGACATGAGGACATACCGGCAATATAAGTTGTGCAATACCAAAAGTGCATACGACCTCAAACTAGTTGCAATCACCTGCCCAATATGTATACCGTATATGTAGTAGCAAATTCTCAAAACTTTCAGAGAAATTGTTGCGCCGGAAAGTGTAAATTTATTGAAGGTTGACGTTACCATGATAAAAGTAATCGGAGCCGCAGGTAGAAGTTTTAACCAAGTGGCTACAATGAGTGCAGTGTATCCAAAGATGGTATCGTATGATACTCCAACTGTGTGTTTGAATATTTTGAAAAGGTTAGAATGTTGACCAATAAATTTAATTTTTTTTAAAGGATTACCGATTTTATGGTTGGTCAGATGTTCCCTTTCCTTCAAGTAACACCAATTGCTGCTGATAACCAAAGCGCTGCCAAGTTTCAAAATCAATAAATCTGTAATTAAACTTGTCCCGATGGCCAATACTGCAATAAACAAAACTGCGACGGATTCCTTTGAAATTTTTGAAATTTGTGTTTGAAAATCGTATACTGATAAGATGATTATAAACATCAGAAACAAAATTTTCCATGTAAAAATTCCCCAAAAGGTTGAAGTCGATTTTGTATTTATGACCCATTGAAGAGTTTTGTCATCACAACGAATTAGAAATGGACAGGTATTATCTATCAATATTTGCAAAGTTTTATTGACTTTCATTGAAAGCTTCATAGTTTGTTGAGTTTTCAAACTGTTTTGAAAAGTGACAAACTTGTCGTTGGGGCTAAAAAACGGCTTTCCTTTGCTTTTAAATTTTAACACTTTCTAAGTAATTGTGGCAATTTAATGACTAACTTTTTGTGGACTTGACTCCAATGCTAAGCGACAAAACTGAAGATAAAAAACGAATAACTTTGAAAGCTCTTTGACATAAGCTTTACAATTATTTATCTTTTCACAGAACTTCGTTGAGCCAAATGAGTTGTTTTTCTCGGCCATAAAATAGCCTTAGCCTATCCAATGCTGATTAAAAGATTCCACGCATTTCGTTGTTTTCGTGTTATGGATTTCACATAACTTTCAAAGCGAGTTCTACTTAATTAATATTTTGGACTGATTTTAATCATAATCGCATAACCATACGTTCTTCCCGCTTAATGATTATATGTGAATAAAAATATTGAGAACTTTGAAGCATTTGTTATCACAGTCACGATCAACGTTTACGTAAAATTTTGTGAAGTCAAAGAGCGAGTTATCAATTTTTTATTAAATAAAAGGCGGACGTTTTTTATATGATTAAGAAATTCGAAAAGATCTAAGCGATCCTTTTGCTGATGAAATCTTGCGACTACTCGTTAGTGAGTTATGAGTTGGTTTGTCTCTTTAATACCAATATAGGAGCAACGGGCTAATCTGATTATGTGCGCCGAAGAAAAAAACGCCGCTTTTCTGAAACATATTAATTAGTCAAGAGGTATAGCACTTATAAAAGTCAGTTCATATATAACCACCTGGGTTTATCGGATTCGATTTAAAAAATCCATAACATGCCTAACTAACGAGAAAACACCTTTACGTGGTTGTGGCCGATTTGCCTCATGTTTTCAACAAATATTAATCATATCGAGAAAGTATTATATGCCAAGTATCGACTCTCCATGGGCAGGTGTTTGGAAATTACACAACAATTAGATGTTATGCTGACAACGAAGGCGATAGTAAAGTAGGGTCCCTTACGTATTATTTCCAAAAAAATGTCCAAAAAACTTTTCTTTTCACATTGTATCACCACATCCGTGATGCTTACCATTTCTTTACGAGTACAGCATTTTACTTCCAATGAAGAATAATCGTAAAACATTAGATTAAAATGCAAATTTATTATCCCTTTTCATCGAAAGTTAAATGATCTAAGGCTCAGACAAAAATGGGAAGCATTACGGATGTGGTGATATTATATGAGAAGAGACTTTTTGTGCAAAAATTAACATTAAACATTTTTTGGAAATATTACATTAGGGGGGGACCCTTTTCTACTATCGCCTTCGTTGTCAGCAGAAAAACTAATTGTTGTATAATTTCCAAACTACTGCCCATGGAGAATCGAGACTTGGCATATAATACTTTCTCGATAAGAGTAATATTTGCTGAAAACCTGAGGCAAATCGGCCACAACCACGTAAAAGTATTTCCTCGTTAGTAGATGGTCGCTAAAAAGTCAGCCTAAATTAACGACGATAGCAGTCTCGGACACTTTTTGTTCTCAAAGAGTTTGTAATACCCTATCAATTTTAGTGTAAGCCAAGCATTTTTGTTTTAAATGAGCTGGTGTGCTGACTAAGATATTTCAGGGAACACGTGACAATCTAAATCCGTAAGCAAATACGTCACGTTGTTGTTACGCCTTTACGTTCGTTTTTACAAACAACTTTCCAAATACAAAGACTAAACAGGTATAGAGATATAAATTGATTATAGTGTAAGTAGATAACACCATTCCTGCCATGATCTTGTAAAAACATTTGCATGGGAGGTAGTTGGGTGCAAACGTTTACATAAATTAGGTGCAAACGTTGGCAAGAAATTGTGCAAATTGACAAACTAATTGGCTTGTTTTCCAAAAAAAATTGTAACAATAACTTAACTTGGCGCCATAAAATACGCAAACTGAAGTCTAAATTCTAAAATTCAATTCTTCAATGTAGAATTAAAATAGGTCTGAAATCTAAAGAAAATATTCCCCTCTAAATGTTTGTTTGTGCTACTGACCTGGGTTTTGGTGTAGAGGTAATTGGGGGACTAGTTATAAGCCTATTTGACTTTCAGCAAAATCTGTTTTATATTTATTTATTTATCGCTCTTTAATTTATTAGCCAATTAGATTGCATCTTACGCAGCAACGTTATACGTTACAAAACTGAAAATAAAACGCTTCACAGTACTGGAGTAACGACCAATTAACCGTTATATGGTTTTAAAGTTACATTTTTTCATAATAATAATCGATAGATTAAAGAATTAGAATCCAAATTGTTAAAACACCAGTCTAAAGCCCCAAAGTGCTTGCAGAAAGATGTCAAAAATGTCTTGATTGAGAATATGCCAAAAAATGACAGAAAACCCTTACAAAATGACAAAATAAGATGGCGGAATTGAATAATTAGCGGATAAACTTTGAAAACTTATAAAAAGTTCAAACACTACTTGTTTTAATGCTTGCTGGACTAGATTTTACTGTGAAGCGTTTTAAATTGAGAAGGAACAGTGGAAAGAATAGAGGGTGTCTAAACGTTTGTCAGCTTTAGGAAAGTGAAGACAAAATGATGCATTATCTTTATTAAACCAAGCTGGCTGAAGAGTTTCGTGGGTGATGGCTTACTAGATGAATATATTTATTTAAATATAATTCAATTTTGCAGAAAGCTGAAAGGTAAAAAACCCAAATGCTGAAACTTATCTTGAAATCACATTTATAT
The DNA here is from genome assembly GCA_034695465.1 of Entomobrya nicoleti. Lineage (NCBI taxonomy): Eukaryota > Metazoa > Arthropoda > Collembola > Entomobryomorpha > Entomobryidae > Entomobrya > Entomobrya nicoleti. Next base: position 5,121 of record JAQFZG010002090.1, read on the forward strand.
TCCAGTTGCCAGAACAAACCAAATTATAGTAGCATATTTTGATATTGCTCTCTATATTACTGCTTGTGATAATTTGATATTAAAGAGACATGAGATGATGTCTTTCAGCTATGCCATTTTCCTTTTCTAAGCTTTACTTTAAAGTAATTTAAGTTTAACAGATATGCTTTCCCAAATCCTGAATTTGGGAAACTTTCAAAATATTTTATTTAATATATTGAAAAGTGGAATAATTGGTCGTTCATGAACACTTCAATGGGCATTCTATATTGAAGTTTTGATTTTTTCTGGTTTTTTTTGAAAATATTACCATATTCGACATACATCAAGCATGATATTTTTAGTGTTTAATCCTCAGTTCTCCCAACATATCTTCAGAACCCGACGGAAGACGCAAATACAAAAAAAAATTATAGTTTTGCCATTGCTGCTGCTAATAAAATGTTGTTTTTTTACGAAACTAAAGTAAATGCTCTAGTAAAATGTCTACTTGTTTCAAATCGGAGCATAATCAGGTTTTTTGAAATGTGATTTTGCAACTTGTTTTCTTAGTTTACATAAATTGCAGTACTCTTTACCTGGATGAAATTCTCATTGCTTATTACTTCAAGCATTTCATGTACCTAAGATTCATTAGTTCATTACTAATATGCTTTCAAAGTAACCAATTTTATTTTCGGGTACCAATTAGCAAATTGTGTAGATTATCAAAATATTTGTGAGTATTGTTTTGTCGTTGGTCTTTAAGAGCTAGTCCTGGCCAATAAGCATTAAAGTTCATTTTATTTCTATGTTAACAACAAGTTTTATAAGCAGTTTTCTGAACTTAAATTCAGTCTACAACTCAATATTTCTGTTTAATTTTTCATCGACACATAATTTTCGATTTAAAAATATTATTATTCTATTGCTGTTACGCCCCTTTCACAAATTTTTGCTCGGTAATTCATATCAACTTTACTAAATCAACTTACGCTTCTAAGAAATATAGTTTTCCCAAACTCAAAATCATAAATTAATCCGTGCTGAAGCATTTTTTTAGAATAAAAACGATTTGTAACAACAGAAAATATATGTTACTAAAAATGTATCAAATTCTCAATTCAATTTGTTCAGTAGTGTTTGTGTTTTCTCAAATTAGTGCAAACACTAAAGCAAATTTACACAATTAAACGAACAAAAAACTTAGCAAAATTTGACGAATTAATGCCATTAACTAGTGACTGTAAATTTGTATCAATACGTTCACAAGTACCTTCTGTATGCTATACTAACCACACGGAGTCATTTTGTAATAAATTCTTACAAACCCTTCAGCAACAGTATGAATCCCCATTAGTTTCCATTCTGGCTGATTCTCTATTTTCATTACACAATATCTGGTTAGGCAGACTGCATTGAAAACATTGGTATATTAGTTGTCAAATATATATACTATACGACATCGTTTACATACCGTATCAATTTATCACTTTACAACCCAACATATTTATTTTCTATTCAAAGTTAGATAGCCTTACATACAAATCCAATGAAAACATTTTTCACCATAAATCCAACTAAGTGCTCTAGAAACTTTTTTCTTGAATTCTGTGGTACTAATTCATGCCAACCCTGAATCAACTGAAATCTCAATATTGTGCATGTTTTGCAACATTGGAAAAATAATTAAATATCCTGTGGTCATAAAATTTTCTCAACATCAGTTCATCCCAAAGACCGAAAATTTCAACCATGAGATAAATTCAAGAAATTTGCACCTGAGCAAACTATTTTATGAGGAAGCTAAGATATTTAATTTATCAGTAAATGAGCTTGAACTTAACTGCTACCTCTCTTCAAATAAATATCTCATTAGTGGTCCTTTATGTGCTTTGGCTTTTCTTAGCTTACGTTTCAATTTTACATTTTCGTACGAAAATATTAATTGCATTAGCCAAATTGCTGCAAGAGTGACCCCTAGTTTCAAAAATATTATATTAGCAAGAACTTGGGTGCCTGACGTTACAATACAAAAAGACTTAGGATTTATGTCCGCGTCACTTTATACCAATATTACTTTAAACGACGTATATTTTGAACCTCTAGCCTTCGCAGCCTGGCTGCTGGTATTGATCGCTGTCATTTTAATATCGATTATACTAACCTTTACCAACGTTATTCGGCATAAATCAAAATGTTTTCCTGAACGACTGTTTAATAACATTTTTGTCGTGATCAAAAATTTGATTGATCAGCCAACAAGCTCGAACGACATAATTGGTTCAAATTTTAATTTGCCAAATTTGATTTTATGTTTTTGGTGCTTCGCTTGTATGTACGCAAATAATGGATACAAAGCAGCTGTATTTTCTACTAATATTTTTCAAGAAAACGCCAGCTTTCCTACTTCCACAAACGAGATGATAAAGTCTTCATAGGAAAAATATACCACTGATATGGATTTTCAAAATGGCGAACTCTCAATTTGTATGCCTGAGTTTATATCGGGAAATACCAGCATGGCAGGAAAGCCGCCTGAATTTGCTAATGACGTCAAATGTGTGGGTAACTTTTTTCATGAGGTTATTTATTCATTGAACAAGTGGACTCAAACAGCCGAGTTGGTTTGGAATGCAAACTTGTCTTCAAAGACACAACATGTTGTATTGATAAACGAAATGAGTAGCCTTGAAGTCATAAAACTAGGCTTAGATAACCTTCAAGCCAAAATGGCCATGTCAAAAATTTCTAAAATTCCGCAGTCAGTCAAGCCGTACTTTTGGATAAGTACAATAGGAGGCACGGTTGCACGTTTAGTTATGAGTGGCTTACAATCTTTGTCGGAATTAGGGATACGAAACCTTTGGGAGAAAAATGACCTTTTTATTGTCAAGAAAACTACTGTAGAAGATTTAGTTTACCTTCACCCTAGCCTAAAGGATAACCTAAAAGGATTTCTGGAAAGAAGTTATTTGCCAGTAATTGGCAATGGAGAAATTGTATCACATACATTTGAGCCGATACCATTTGCAGTTTACTTAGAAGGGGCCAAGTACATTTCTGGTTTACTTGCTGTTTCCATTCTGGTGTTTCTAATCGAGTGTTTGACTCATAACGACTTTTCTTTCTTAATTTTCAAAGAGTATTGTTGTAGTGCAAAACTACACGGATTTTATTACTTATGCGTTGCTACATACATATTTCGAAAATTATTGAAAATATAACGTCTGTAGGTTTTGATGTTAGTTTGAATTACACTTATAAGTTTTTATAATTTTGATCCTAAAGCATTCAATTGTTTTCTTTAGTTTAAAAGTATTTCTTGCATATAGGTTAGTGTATAATTGTGTACTTTGATATTTGTATTACCTTTTCATGCTTCTGAGCAACGTGACCCAAAAAATACATTAGCATATTAATTGTTTGCTTTTGTAAAGTTTTTGTGCAAACAAATTTGTTTAAGGTACCTTGTAATCAGGAAAGAATATAATTAAGCAAAATATATTGAATAAGTAGTTTACAGGATTTTTTTTGGCATGCGGTTAATTGTATATTCAAATTCTATTAATTAATTCATTATATACAATTTGACTTAATTATTTGAGATTATTACCATTGTTTTGCAGTTTTTCTATTCAAGACAGTTAGATGAGCATTTTTACTATATCAGCACTACAACACCCGAAATATATTTTTAAATTTATAAACTTAACGAAATAATTCCACAAAAAGTAAAGTTGCTCAGCTATCAATATAAATCATTATGTTCAACTATTACAAAACAGTTGTTATTTTTAATATAACTTTATATGATAATTATGCGACTTTATTGCAAAAAGGAACAAAATCCTAGACACATTACTGAAAAACTCACTAAAGTTATTAAATTACAGCAGTTAAACCGAGCTACTGATCAATTTTTTTCTAAATGCCCTCTTCATATAATAAACTACATAAACTATATTATTATAAATTTATGTAGTTATTATACATGGCATAATTAATGCTGTTTTACCAATTATTCCCTAAAGTATGAACACGATTTTTGTAGTGAGTAAAAATTAAATTTAACGAACGTAAAATTGTAGTATCAAATATGCATTCTTTTCGTTTATACGCTTTGTAAACGTAACGACAAAAGAAGTCAAACTCATAAAATTCATCATGTAATGTCGAATACTTAGTTTATTAATTATGAGCAGCAAAAGAGCTTGTTCCAACCTTAAAATATAAATGATAATCTGTTGTCTAAACCTAATTTTTTAAGGCAAGCTTTTATCAAACAAGGACTTCCGATGTGACACACAATTTTTTATTTGCGTTTAGCAAAAAAAAAACTTCAGCGGCTACTTGTATTTTTATCCATTTTCGTTTCCTTTGTTTTAAGAACACTATCAGTCTCCAGCATCCGGCACATATTAACTTCAACAAAATAATAATTTTCCTGGTTTAATCTATGTAAAAAAATGCATCGTCAGACGCTTTTTCATTTCATACGAGATTACACTTTACAAAGTGTAACACAGAAATTAAGAAATATTTTGGCATTTTCAAAAATAAGTCTAAATTTAGAAAATTTCAAATAATATTCCAATCCGAACCATGGATTTTTTTCAGAATTTTCAAATTGATTTGCCTATTATCTAAATATGGCATAAATGTTCACAGTTCTGTTGCTCACATAAATTATCAAATTGGAGAAAACTTTGGCCAAAATTTAACAGATGCGATTGAAAATGTCCTTCAGGTGGACAACTTGGATCACAGAAGCGTAATAAAGGAAGAGCTTCAGTGGTCACCTGTCGTTTACTACGAAACTGGTAAGTACATCATTTTTATAAAACGTAGAATTCATCTCTTCTTGAAGAATTTTCTATTTCGAAATAGATACCTTACTAAACAACATAGAAGACATCATTCCAGTTATCGATCTTTTAAACCAACTCAAGCCTGATGATGTTCCCCACGTCAAGATTATACTTTCTCTTACCTACCTGAACAAAACCAATGGCATGTTTATTTGGCGTCGCATGGCAGATGTATATTACAGTCTTAAATTAAATATTACCACAGAGAACAAAATCAAACTATTAGAAACATTGGTTGGAATCGGCATAAATTTAGTATCCCCCGTGGAGTGGCAACACCAAATATATCAGCAAGAAAATTATCCTCACAATATTGAGTTCACTAGTTATATCAAAAACTTTGTGAGTTTATATTTTGGAAAAAATGCAATTCCGGTAGGACTCATGTACAAGAACAATTTTCCCAGAGACTATAAACCTCATAGACAGTTCCCAACAGATTTTCTGATTTTGTATCAAAATTTAGATTGGAATTTCCCCGTATTCACTGAACAGTTTTCAGGTTACATGCGTGAAAGTCATCGTGAAATAGAATCTTCCGTTAGTATTTTTCTAAAAAGTGAGGTTAAGGTTCCAAATAGATATATATGGGGATCGTATGACAGGTCTCATTCAATAAAATTTGCTGCCCAAGCGACAAAGCGGAACCAAGATGTTACCCAAAACTTTGCCAACAAACTTAATGAAAGGGCTGGGTTATTACATAATCACATTCTACTTTCTTGGGCATCTATAAATAAGCGGAATGTTATTCTTGGAAGTGCTACACAAAATGTGTCAAGTGAATATTTTACAAACAACTCTTCCCGAAAAGAGCTTATAGTGCCCTATATCAAGATGAATGAAGTGAATCAAGATGTTTGTGAAATGAAGTCTAAATTTACGAAATTTAACGGCAATTATGAAGCAATATTGTTAAACGAACGTAAGTTATTTAAGCGTGTATCGATTAAAGTATTCAGACATTAATTTTTAAAAAATTTATTCTAATTCATTTAGAAACTTGGCGAACAGTATCACGTTTTCAAAGCAACCTGGGAGACAGTGGGCTAACTTGCAATAGAACTGCTTTGTTGAATACCCAGACAATGTCTCTCAAAGTTTATATGCACTTTACCGAGGATACCTTGTATAAGTGGGGTTATCTGGAGGAATTTATGAGTGATCTTGTAGATGATAATCCGAAAATTGCTCGAATGTATCTTGACACAATATTATTTAAGGAGGAAAATTTAAAGGCATCCGCTGAAATGCAAGCATTTGTTAACTCCAAAAAATCAAAATATAATATTGGCTGCTCAACCCAATTCCGTTCAATTGAATCGGCATTGTCTAAGGCTGCCAATTCTCGAACTAATGTGTCTGAAAATGGTTTTAAAAGTGTTCTAGAAAATGAATTATGCCAGCCCATTTTTCATTTCGTAAATACAATGATATGGATTGCACCTCACTATGAAAGGCGAAATAGATTATTTAGTTCCTACAGTGATTTATTTTTGGCTAGGGAAATTTTTCTTAGCTATTTACCAAATATGACAGTGTTAATTCAGTTTGAAACTGGTATGGCTCTTGACAAGAGAATTCTGGCAGATTTGTATAATGCTCCGATTGTAGTTTCCTCGCATGAGATATTGTACTAATCAAATACCATTTTCCGTTTTTCAGTAAGGAATACAAAACTAAATTTGAAAGGAGAGATTTTTCTAATAGCATTTTATATCAATTTCCTTTAAACCTCTTAGGAAACAGCTAAAACATAGATTATTGTTAATATTATTTTTTAATCAAATGAGTAAAACACAACCAAACGGATTTCGAACAAGTCATTTGTGATAAAAAGTTCTAAAATCGTTTACACTGGGTGTTTTTACAAAAAACTATATATATTTGTGATTGTAGTGATTTTTCATTTGCAAATTTTAAGAGTTTTTTCATAGTGCAAAACTACACGTAACTTACTATTTGCATATTGTTACTTTTATATTCATAAAACTTGTAAAACATAACATGTGTTGGGTTTGAGAATTAAATTACAAAAAGTACGATTTTTAGCCCTTTTTAATGTATTTACATTTTTTTAAATTTTGAAATACCATTACAAAATAGTTTTTACATATTGGCTCGACGTTACCCAAATTTTCATATATCCACTCATTTTACAGGCTGGTCTTAAATCTTTCTCTTTTGACTGCTTCAACTGGAATTGGCTCAGCTGCAAGTAGAAATGTTCTACCTGTCTTATATTTTATCTTCATATCGCCAATCGGCTTGAAACTAAAGTATTTTAGAACATTCACAAGCGCCATCTGTATTTCCTCCTTAACAAACCGTATCCCAATAAAGTTATGACTTCCAGCACCAAAACTGAGAAAAGCGTATGGATTCATCTTGGCCTTATTCTCTGACAGAAATCTTTCCGGTTTAAAGGTATAAGGTTCAGGGTAGTACTCTTCGTTATGATGAATGGCGTACACAGGAACTTGAATAACCATACCTTTAGGAATGTGCAACCCAGATGGTTCATGATACCAATCCTTGTTACAAATTCTCTCTACACGAATCGCTGCTGGAAACATTCGCAACGTTTCTTGAATGCATGCTGACATGTAGGTTAGTTCCCCAATAGTTTCATGTCCTATTTTTCCATTATGACGAGTCAAATATGAGTCCACCTCGTTTAAAAGCTTTTCTTGTACTTTAGGATATTTGGCTAGGTTGTAAGTGAGGAATGTCAACGTTGATGCCGTTGTCTCGTAACCTTGTAGAAAAAATAATAATTATAAAATTTGATATCGATTTTAAAAAATAGGTTTGTTATTTCAAAATTCAATTTTTGCAGTTTACCCGCCAGGAAAAATATTAGTGCTTGGCTCATCACCGTTGTTTCCGTTATTCCCAATTTTTGATACTCTTCAGTGTCAAGTTTCGCAAGCATGTCATTTAAAGTGTCCGCAAAATCGTTAACTTTTATGTTTTGTTCTCTTCGAGATTTCATTATCGTTTTAATGATGTCGATAAAAAAATTGAGGGTCTCGTCTGGGAAAAGTGGTGCCAAGCGAGTTAGGAATGGGAACGTTTCTAAAAATGATCAAAGTAAATTGAAAAATGAATTAATTTTTTCTTTACTGAATTTAATTTATAATAAGTGTTTTTACTTACGGGCTACTGTCAGCATAAAATTAATATTAAGGTCATCCAAAGCAAATTTCTTTAGATTCTGGACAAACTTGTCGTTTGGGTCATGTAAAGAATTCAGCTTTATGCCGAATCCACATCTAGCAATTACGTCACTCGTAAGAGCTGTATACATTCTACATAAATATGACCAATTAAAAAGTTTAATTTATTACAGTAAGAAATAGTCTGACTATGCCGATGAAAAAGTGGATTTGATGAAGTTTTTTGCATAAGGATACACAGCGTAAAGTAGGAAATGCCCTATCACATCCTTTTTTCATCGGCATAGTCAGACTATTTCTTACAGTATGAAATTATTATATTATCGAATAATTAGATTTTTTACCGTTTTGGGCAAAATGATTCATTATTTTCATGTTTAGCTAGCACCGTTTTCATCCAGTCTTCTATTGTTTCAGACATCGTCACACTCATGGAACGCATTTTCCCACTTGTGAATACTGGAGATATGAAACTTCTTACTACTTTCCATTTATCATCTGTCAAAATTTACCAAGAATAATTATTACACTTCTTTATTTTTATCTGAGCTAAACCATGAGCTAGCCATTTGAATATATTTAAATTTGGTACATACATGGAAGCGTGCCCATTACTTCGTTAATCAGCTCGTTTCCGAAATCAACAAACCGTTTGCTGTGAAAATGATCAAAATCTTTGATTAAAATGTGTCGAACCAACTCCACATCGGCAATGTAGAGGTGAGGGGCACTTCCTTCGTAATATTTTGACAATAAAGCAGAAAAATATCTTACTAAAATATCATTCAAATTAATTAAATAATAAAAAAATAATAAAAATAGTTTTGTAAAATATCAGACCAAAAATCATAAAAATAATTTTTACCCCAAAAACCTTCCCATACGTTTTCACGTTTTCAATATCCTGCTCGTGAACAATTTTTTTGTAAAGGTGAATATCACTTCCACCAACAAAAGATGGTGGTATTATCTTAGGTAGTCCTTTAACCTTTTCTAATGTTCCATAATGCCAACGTGCATAAACTACTGCAGCAGTCACAATTCCTACTATGCCGGTCACAAGGACATAGATCAATGTAATTACTAATTCAATCATTTCAAAAAATATTTGTGCTTTGAAAACAAACAGCTTATATGACAATTGTCAATGCAAGACTGAAAGACTACTGAACGTGATTCCAATTTGAGTCTACATTTCACTTCTGAAAATTGAGCACAGAAAAAAAGTTGGATAAGAGCGACGATAAATGTGTATGTGATTTATATTGAGATCTTTTTGACCTTGAATTTGAGTCATTTTTAAGTTGGACTGGAATCGAATGAACAGCAAGTCATGCATCACTATGTTTTATAAGTGGTTTGTTATGACAATACTCAGCCTGTTGGCTTTCAAGTATGTACATGCATAAATCAGAAAAATGTTAATGTATTTTGATACTATGTTTTTACAAGTTCAATACTCAATATTTCGGTGAATCGCAGTACTATTTGAACTAGCGTAATTAAGTCATGAATTGATGTAAAATTATTTTAAATTTTAATGTTATTTTCGATATCAGTTTTATTATATGATAAAATGAGCGACAAAGTAAAAAAAAGCAGAAGAATGTAAACTCCTGTTGGATTTTTACATCAAACAAGAATCTACATGAATGCGAGAACATGAAAGGCACTTATGCTATAAAATGACCATGATTGCTTAATTACATTCGCTGTATACATTTTGTATAGCATACTGACTGTATGTTATTTTGAAAACATATAACTATAAGTGAGTGCTGTTTGATTTCCATAAGGTTATATGTGCACCAATCACAAGTACATATTCACTTACATATTAATAAATTTCAATACACTTCAATCATTAAATCGACAAATATTTATAGTGTGAATAAAAGCAATTCATGTGATGATGCTCACTACAGGATTCTACAAAACGTTAACGTGGACTATTAGCAAAAATCGTTTAAGTTTTTTTTGTCTTCAAACGAGTGTCTAGTATGTATTGAGGTCATGTGTATGATTAGTTTATTAAGTATTTATAATACAAAACGCATTTCGGGCAATTCGATCCCAAGTATGACGATAAATAGATCAGGAGAAGGTTTATATCTGCATATCTGTTTCTGTCAAACATGAATCCATAGGCAAATCAAAGTATTATAGTTGAATCAAAATGAAAAATTGATAGAAAACGATCGTGTAAATATTTGATAATTATTAATCAAATTATGCAATAGATGAAATCGGGAAAAAAGATAAAATATATATTCATTAATGCAATTTGGTAGCCAATACGACTATTTTAAAATGTATGCTGCATGGCTTGTGTATTGTGGTAAGGAGAAAATTGGGATAAGATTTTAATTAAAAATTGTTATTAAACTGAAACATCATTACATCTACATGCATGCATAAGACAATGAATATAAAGCAATCACAGTTTATACACTTACATCTAAGACGAATATTAGCGAAACTTGTATGTAAAAATTATTAAGTGTGAGGATAAAACTTGGAACTAAATAGGTTTTCACTATATAGTTTTTACTTTATAAACAACAATGTTAAATATATATATTACATACGGTTTGATGGTATAATAAAACCCTTTAAGTTGAAGCAGTGAAACATTTTTACTAACAATGCACTCAAAACGAATGCTACCGCTGAGACACCAAGGAAACCAAAAATAAACTTTACACCTTCTAAATAAACTGACAAGTATAAAGTTTTACAAAGTTTCGAGAATATTCGTTTGTATATCATTTTTTTGGTTAGCTGATACTTAACTTTGACAATGAAAGTACCCAAGTTCGTAAAATAATTTCCTAATCTTTGAAAAATCGACCATTCGATCTAAAACAGCAATATATTTACAAAAATATTTAAGAAACGTCCAAAAAGTGAAAGATAGTGTTACAATTTACTATAAAATAAAAAATACAAGTGACTGAAGTAGATTAATATAGCTAAAGAACTAACATCCCAACTTTCAATCGGGTACTCAATTATCCTTTAATTAATGAGATAAAAACAAGGCTTTAGATTTTTATTAGATCAGATAATAGTAAAATATAATACATTTATGTAAATATTTCAAATCCATGCCCACTCTTATAAAATGTTGTCAAATTATGATAGTGTTTTTTCTGGTCCATCTTATGCTTGTAGAAAGTATTAATGCATGATAACAAAAAAGAATAGTCGAAAATACTTTTTTGTGCGTGCCTATATTCGGTTATCACAATTTTTCGAATTAGACGAATAAAAAACGTTCGAAATTTAGGGACAAAAGAATTTATTGAAATTTTTCAACCATATTGTATCAGTGACCTTACCATAACAACAAAATGCGTAAACAGGTTCTGAAATCCAGGCTAGTATTTTAAAACTTTTGCTTGTATTCAGCCCTTAAACAACTCATAACTAAACATATTCCAAACCCCTATTTAAAACTTTACTAAATATAAGTTTACCAATCAAACATCCCAACAATTTTACTACGAAATGACATAACTGAACACTATTTACCCTTTCTTCGGTTTTACAAACTGCAATCATAAAATTAGATAAAGACTTGTCACAGCTAGCTTATTTAAATATTAGTTGCACTAATGTAAAATTCGACTAAATACTTACAAGTTTGTATGATTTGAACGTCAGCTCATTTAATTTTCACTCTGAACTCAGAGCTTTCAGGTACCTAACAATAGCTTTTAACGGATTAAACGTTACACAATTTCACAAAGTGCCTGCGCACTGTTTATTGTTATTTGTTCTCTTAAACCCTTGACCTGTGTACTAAGATTAAAAGTTCACTTGAAGAGTTGGAAGCATTTTTGCAGTTTTCTTAAGATTTAAAACAATTTGAAATTAATAACCCCCAGATATCCTTTAAACAACTGAGTAAAATATCAACATGTTCAATTTAAATCAAACGAGCTTTCTTTTTTACTTTTTTTTATGTCAAATTATACCTTTAAACTGCGTCCAAACACCTTCAAAAATTACTGAACTAAATCGCATTGGAACTAATTCATCAAAACTCTCCAAAAATCAACAAGTTAGCATACAAAAGTACCAAACACTGTTCTCAACGTGCCTTCTTCATTTGATCAACTACAAAAACGTTGACATCGAATTTAAAAACGATGAGACTACACCAATCATTTTATCAAGATATTTTGTGATCAAAGTAAAATACCAACTTCAAAACAAAAAGAGCATTGAATATGAAACTCAAGTAAATTGTTTAAACGTCACCCTATTTTACTAATGACGATGGAATGACTGATATGCATGCGAATAAATATATGCATGAAACGTTAATGTGGAGTTAAAAGGAGAGAGACTAGAGGTGAGTTTTATTGGGAGACCAGCGACAGACAGACAAAGTCTGATACTCTGCGCCGGGTATTTATAGAGTGAACAATAATGCATCAATTTAGTACAACAATGAGAATTATAAGAAACAAGCTTAAATCTAGACATAGCAACAACAGTGCTGGTCGGGTCATAGACACCGAACAGGATGATTGAACTTACATGTCTGGGTAGAATAACAGTAAAAATACCTTACAAAAGTGCAATGTGATGATAATCACGTAATGCATTTATAGCATAATAAAAATACAAAAAGATGTGTTTCTCAAATGGTCAACTACATAACAAAATATATTCCCTGTCGAAAAATATCCCCAAAACCATTCCTATAATATTTCCTACTGCAAAAACATAAATCATGAACAACGTTGCATAGATTTCCCATTTTGGGACAAAACAAGTGTATCAAAACTTTGGATATGTGAGGCACACGTCTACTTAAATCCCCCAAGTATACTCGAAGACTCAACGTACTTTGAATTCGACAACA
>JAQFZG010002091.1:0-18016 GCA_034695465.1 Entomobrya nicoleti
GACGGACAGACAGACGGACAGACAAACAAACTAAAATTATAACTACGATAAATCGAAATTTATCTACGTAATAAATTATTAATCGTTGTGACAAGAGTGAATTATCTTGTTTTTGAGAACCAGACGTTTTCTGATGTGACAATGTCATGTCCATAAGCAAAGTGTACTCTCATTATTTAACGATAAATGCTATCTTATAATCTTACTAAATGCTCCCATGAAGTAGTATAATGGTCATGTCATGATTATTAAAAGGTTAAAGTATTTCTGATGAAAATGGTTTTATATTCATATTATTCCGTAAAACTTCATTGATTTATCAAGTAAATATTTATTACCTAGAAATCTGTCCAATAAAAATGTTTTCTATTCAGTGGTTCCAGCGACGAACAATTACCCGACATTACTTATTTACAGAAAGAAGAAGTAAACCCTGTAGTTTTTCATATTATCCAAAAATAATAATCAGTTAAAAGGTGAACTAATCCAACCAAGTCTATGATGTCACGCTCAACGAAACTTAACAAAAAATAACTTGGTCCTATATAATCCTTTCTTGTGATCTTCAAAGCAGGATAAAATTAGTTCACGGATGTCTGAGAACCTTAAAATATGTATGTACGTGTCAATGCATTCAATTCTCACCAAAATATGTAAATGGTTTTTTTGTTTTGAGCTTGAAAAAGTACAAAAAAATGCTGTAAAAACTAAAAACAAAAATATTTGCTTCAATCAAATTTGGTATCTTGTTTTAGGGTATTTATGCTCAATTTTCTCACACTTTTAATCTGTCTTATAAGAATATTTTGTTGAATGACTTTGGTCAAAAGTAGTCAATAATAATCTTATTTATTGTTACGGAATAATGAAAAATCCATCTCTATATTCCGTAAGCCTATTAATAATTCTCCTTTTCTGTGTTTAAAAGATAACAATTCAGTTTTTCACAACTTCAGTCCGTTACCATGAACATACCAAAAGCTAAGCATGGTAAGTAGTAAGTTAACCCAACCACTAATAATTAAGTATTTCCATGTTAGTAACTTTTAATGGCTCTGCTTACTTTTCCCTCACTTGTTTTCTCACAATTCCTATACCGAAAACCAAACCCACTCAATTTCATCCCCATTGACTCGGAAAGAAGGAGATTATACCGTCAGCATGAATTTCCTCCTCACATTTTTCTTACTCACCCAAGCAATTACAGAGAGAAATACTCATTTCATCATTATATCACCATTATGTTGTAGTGTATTAAATAATAATAATGACAAAAGGGAACAACATTTCTAATGTAACCTACACGAGGAAAAAATGCTGTTATTTTGAAGTAGAGCAGTCAGTGATTTAATACTCTTCACTTCGTGTATACATCATCTTGACGGGTAGTTGACACGCTTATTTTTATTCTTGTGGAAGAAAGAAGAGGAATCCATCTTTAAAAGTCAAAGATGAAAAGTACAAGTCACACTAATAAAGTTCTAAACTAAACTAAACTAAACTAAACACTAGCTTTTCAGACAAGACGAAAATGCCAGATTTTTGTCATCATCATCGTTTGCACTGAAATTACGAAAGGTTTACCGTTTACGAAGGACAAAAAGGGGAAAAAAATATTTCCTGGAATTACAAATACTACTGGCATTTTGCTCTAATAATAAATAAGCGTGAGTACAAAGCGTTTCGTAGGTTAGTAGATTTAAGCCGCATGTAAAACCAGATGCTATTTTACTGTTGGAGCTCAAGGCTCACTCTCTCGTGTGTGTATGGCCATGGTGGTGTGTTGTATCTTCATCCAAAGGAATTAAAATCTTCTCACTCAACCCGTCGTCCTCCGGATTCAGAATCAAGAAGTTGCGTAGATTTGTTGTTTTTTTTGTTGAAAAAAAAAATGGGAAAGTTAAACCGTTTCATCCAGTCGAACGGCATGCATGCATGTATGACTGTTGATTTGGATTGGTTGTTGTTTTTGTAGCTTGCTTTGTAAGATAATCCACTAACTACTCTGCTGTTTGCTACTGATTTTTCTTTGGCTTCTAGAATTTCATGCTAAAAATATAATGAGAAATACACAGTGGAAGGTAGTAGTGGTATTAGTTACAGTTTGGCGTGTGTATCATGAGATTAAGATTCACCAAATTGTGTGCTGACAGGATTTGTCACAGGGAATTTTGTTTTTCAGTTTTGTTTCATTTATTTGTAGGGGAAGGCGTGTGTGGAATTCACTGTTTATTCTCAAGATGCAACAACAAAAAACTGTTGATAGATTAGGTGGGCAATGATTGCTTCTGAAGAATTCTGGACATAAGGTCTTTTCACACAAAATGCCCCGATACTTCACTAAATGTCCAAATTTTCATGGCAATCGTGACCGTTTTGGGGTGGCTTGAGATGGAATACCGGAGTACAGGATTTCTAAGATAATAATGTGCATGACGAGTCGTCATTGACGACGACTGAAGTTTCATAGCTTTAAATAGTTTGACGACTTACCTTCAAAAAAATAGGGAAGAAGGGGACAAAGATTCTTTAAAAAGATATTAACTATTATTTATGAAGTCAACAAGAAAAATGAACAGATAATGAAATGTCAAGAGAGCATCTCATTTTAAAACAAAAATATGTTTGTCTAAAAATTCCTGTAGCGGTCATGTGGTTTGACCCGAAGGCAATAAATCCAAGATGTGATAATTTACAAACTCTACTACACTATTTACTGGGTCTTGCTACACCATGTGAACATAGAAAAAAAAATGAAAACCATATTTCAAATAAATGGCGAGCATTAGAGAAAGCGTAGTTTTGTAATTAAAATATGCAATGTTGACAAGTTGAAATGCTATAGCTATTCAAGCCGACGTTACAAATTGATTGCTTCCGCTAGTTAAATATTGTCTTGTTTAGTAAACTGTTTTCGTAATCACGCTGCAACAGTGCAGTAAAAGACATTTAAATACTGATCATATATATTATGATACCATCTTATCCTCTCATTATGATTTTTCATAATCTTTTTGATGCTTTCTTCATCTACATGCTTACATCCGCGTTTAAGATCATTTTTCCATCTTTAACTGCAAACATTATCATATCATGATCATTTTGCAAGCTTTCAAAAGAATTCAATTTCCATTTATGAACGTCGCTTAAATTTAAATTCTAATAAACGAAATTTCAAAAATAAACTTATAAAAATGTTATTGTCAGCCAGTTTGTTATCTGGGGATCTTAGGTTTATTGGTTCTACCACATTACATTTTAATTTTCAACGAAATTTAATATGATACATTCTACCGATCCTCTCATCGTCTTCACAGTCGCTATTGTAAATAAATAGAAAGGAAATAAATATGCTTTCTTCTTCCTTTTCGTCTTTTTCAAACTATTCTATAATATACACTTACACTAATAAATATGCATCGACACGTACAAAATGTTCTCTTTTTGTGGTTCGCTGTTATAATAATAATATCTGTACATCCTTTCTTCTCCGTACAAAGTACTATATACTATTATTTGTGCGTGGTAATAATAATATTGCACTTCACAGCGGCATGTCGGAATGTACCATATCATCCATCCATTTCATCTTCCATTTCCATCACAGCAGCAGAGAAGAAAGAAGAAAAAAAATGCAACAAGGAGGAGAGCAGATGGAAAGAAAATGATTGAAATTCGAAATAAGAGTTGGAGAATGCAACGCTATGTGGTGAAGTGTGATGATGAATCAGAATAGGAAGAAGTGATTTTTCAACGGCTCATACACATAAATGTATGATGATGATAAGCCCAGCCAGAAAGAAGAGTGAAAAAGGAAATGACTGAATGTTGGTATGTGTGTATCTTTCATGTGGTGTATGGATTAGGATTCCATGTCACATGTAACATTACAAGTGCATTTCACAAAAGTCACATCTCTCCACACACACTCCACATGCACTTGACTTGCATAATAAAAGTACTTCCTACTTACAGTTTTACTAGTAGTTTGGAAAATGATGTGATTTTGATATGCTTATACTTTTTACCCTGTTATTATTATTATTAGTTTGATATTTACAGAGAAATACTTCTTTACCTTTAGAAAAGGATGAAGTGTATCCTTTTTTCATGAGATTTGGCATGCCGCATCATTTTTACGCGACACGCTGTAGCTCTAAGCTCTTTCATCATCATCAGTATCATCGTCAACATCTACAATATCAACAAAGAAAAAGTGTGGGATTGGAATGACAAGACAGGCAGAACTAGAACTAGATTGTGTGTGTTTGAAAGAGAGAAAGAGAGATGAGCTAGAATGATGGATTTCCAGGCTAGACCATAATAACAATTTTCCTTCTTCCTTTCCCCCGAATAAGTATACCGGAAGTGTGTATTGCATTGCAATGCAGTATGGGATGATAATGCACCAGCATAATAATATCTTTTCTTTTTGGACGACGAAGATGTGAGGCAGAGATTTTGTTCCAAAGTTGGCATAAAAGATTCATGTGTAAATGTCAGCAACTTGACGACGACGAATGTTGAGAGAGAACGTCCCTGGTAAGGTAAGAAATAAGGGAAGTAGTAACAACATTATGTAAACGCAATGTGTTTAGTGTTTGTGGTTTTCAAAACGATATTATATCATTCTCAAAGAAATGTTTCTACACTTTTGGAGGTATGCATATGCATTTGTGTAAGTACAGTGGATTTTCGGTGTAACCTTCTTGTCGTGTACAGGTTAAGCCATTGAATAAAATGTGAACTAGTGGTGTGGTGTGTGTATGGTGTGTATAACGGTTAATTTTTAGCATGTATTATTTTGCTGGATCTTAGAAGTGAAAGATGAGGATTTCAGGAGATGAGATGAAGTATGGCATAGTGTGCTGAAGTGAAGATGAAAAGTAGAATGGAAAAGAGAACACGGAGGATGGATGTCAGAGGAAGAAGGGTAAACTCTCTGACTCACACGCACAGGCAGACTAAGAGAAAGATGAGTAGGGAAATGTGCTGAGAGTGATGAAAGATGGGGATGTTGAGATGAGGGAGGAAGATGGAGTGTTAATGTAATAATAATACCAAACCAAACCAAACAACCTTTAACAGTAGCAGCTGCTCCTGTTCTTAGGATGTATCCATATTCTCAGAAAACGGAAAATGCTGTAATCCTTACTTTACCCCAGAAGAGTTTAAGCTTTAAGAAAAAAAATCTTCCATTTCATAGCAATTATTAAGAGTGGAGATGCCTTTGAGCATTTAAGGTAGGAATGCAGAGGAAGGAGGAGGATGAAGATGATTTCGAGAATCAGTTGGTTTGAGTATCATGTTACCTTATTGTGTTATTCGGTTTAAATAGTTAATCTTTGTTATTTTTGGGGCAATCGTTTGGCAACAAATTCATTCGTTAAACTTAATTGCATACTTAATAATAGTAAATAACATCATTATTTATTAAGCAATCATAATACAAGACATTGTATAATTTACATAAAACATTTACTACATGACTTATAGTACGTTGAAACTTCCATATTTCCATACTACTATTCTACTTATCGTCAAGATCATAACCTGAATCTTGTAGACTACATGAAAGGATTGGTTTGTACAATGAATGATGTATTTGTCTATAAAGTGGTATTTTCCAGTGTATCAATTTATTATTCCAGGAAGAAACCTGAACTATATAAGTTTGCATTCATTCTAAATATTTTATTGAGGCTTTCACTCTGGAAAATTAAATTATTATTAGTCAATGATACAGTAAGGGATGGCTTTCCTCACAACATAACATAACATGATATTAGCATAAAGTGGCTTTTCAGGAAAACAAAACAATGAGCTTGCATTCGAAATACAGATTATTACATTGGGTTGCTTGGTTTAGTCACTTGACAACTTCCCACAATCGTGTTATATGTAAGAAAATTCAATGCATTTTGGTCTGTTTCTTTGCATGAATATTCTGTTAGCCGATAATTAACCTTAATATACATAGACACCCACAACGAAGAAATTTTGTTTTTCTATGATATCCACTATTCTGTTCGATTTAAGAACCTAAAGCTATTCTAATTATTAATCGTAATCAAATGTCCTTGTTCGTTCGTCGACACGAAAAGTCTGATAAAGCAATTCAAACTAATAAACTGTGTACATATTTTACAGAAATCGTGGCATTTTCTTTATTTTTCTTTGATTGAAGGGTGGAGACAACTGACGATGAGAACCCAGACATAAACATATTACGGGACATTGCATTGTTCCGTTCATTTTTGTTTGCTTCTCAGTCTCTGTTTTCACAATTTACTTTACGTCAGAGTAGATAAGTAAACAGATAATCATTTGCATTCCTCTTCCGTGCCTACATCACAGATAAAAAGGGAATCAAAAATGAATTTCGGTCTAAAGTTAATTAATTCACCCAATCATCGTCGCCATAGACTAACTGCCACCCTGACCCTACTACTTCCCTTTACTCGTACATATTTGTGTATTTTAATTGTTATGCAATTTTATATAAATCGATAAAGTTTTATATAAAGTAAAGTCACTCGTTTGCATTTACTTTCCTATTTTACTCTATATTGTGTATCTTTAAAATTTTGGTATATTAGGGCAATGAGGGCTACTGTAATATTTTCAAAATATTCCTTCAAGAATTTAAGAAACTGCTAAAAAATGTTCTATAAAAGTATTTCTGTAATTTTCACTACTTATAAATGGTTCTGATTCGGCTTCAAATATAAATTATTTCTAAAATATCAATTGGAATTTTTTTTTATAATAAAAATAAGTTCAGATAATCATTACTTCACAATATTACGCTGATAAAACGACGTCATTTTGTGATCAGATAGCAATTCAAAATTTTCTCGGAACTTATCAGATCAGCATTTATAGTCAAATTGAAATACTTTCTCTCATTAGTTTCATATTCATAGGACACAAAGCATAATAATGTCTACAATTTTACTAAAGTTTGACGCACGTGAAACAGCATACATTAAAGTTAAAGATGTAGTTGCCAAATCACTATTCCTATGTCAGCAATATTATTACAGATATCGTCAGATTTTATCTGATGTGTTGTTCAAAAAGTCAACGATTTCCCGATAAGTTGTTGAAAAAGTTCAAGTGGCAGCTGAAACCTGGCAATCATGCAAATTGCATAAAAATAACATATGCTAATGAATATCTTGAAGCATTGCATAAATAAAATTTTACCCCATTTCATAAATAGGCAGATCAAAAAACAGATATAACTGGAACGTAAATACAAAAAGTATGAATGTGCAAGTTCCCACAAACGATAATAGGAGTAATTTTCACGTTCCTGTTGACTCGATGAAATCATTCGTTAATGATGAAATGATGATTATAGTGCTGTTGTTGGGGTGAAAATTTTGAATTGGAAAATGATTCGTTTTCATATTGCAGAAGAAATGACTGGTTGATTGTGGAATCCTTCCACTCTCCGTCTGCTAGAAAGTTTGAAAGACTATGTTGTAAATGGATGCGGTGTTGCCGAGAGAGTACGGTATTGTGCCATATTCACATCAAGAACGAAAACTTAGTCTTGCTTTCTCTCAATTTATTTCAAGTGGTGATGATTTGGTGGCACTTGGTTTGGTTGCACCCCTTCTCATTAGTGTTGGCTTGTTGAAGAAGCCATTAATATTATTATAGCCGAAATATTATCGAACCCTTTTCTCTGACGATTTCTACCTTTTCTGTTTTTTCTTCAATGCAGCCAGTTTTATGTATTAGTCACAGATTTACATGATTTTGAATAACAAATTGTGATGTTGGAGTGCGTATTTGTTTGTCGACTAACAATAAGTATGTTATGACTATTTGACTTCATCTTTGACTTTCCTCATCAGCATGACGATGATATACATATAAGTATGCATGCAAGTATGTATGATAATGATGATACGAGTATATCGCTGAATAAAAATATTGAATTAAAGCTGTAGCTTGAAATACTTCTTGAATTTTTTACATTTTTTTATTCGTTCAAAATAATGTCAATACATGCAAATAACAATAACAGTAAATGCTTAAAATGCAACCAACATACAAAAGAACCAAAAAGTAGGTCAGTGAAACATAATCCTTACACACTAACCTGTAATTTTACAGTTTAAGTTACAATAAAAAATAATGATAAATAGTAAATGCAGTTTCGCTCCTCATCCTGCTTTATTTACCGTAAGGACACCACTTTCTCCCAACAATTTTTCGGCAATATTTATGAAATTGTTTTTGCTGTCCTCGTTTCCGTGCGCAGTTTCAAAATCTTTATACCGACCGAGAAGGCTTTTTAGTTGATGAGGTTTCCATGATTGTTCAAACGCTCTGGTGAATACGGTCCTGTTTAAATTACATAAAAAGAATGCATAAAAATGATAAATGACGACTTAAGTATTTCATAGCCACAATGTCATTCAATATTAAACTTTTTTTATATTTACCTTGCTCTATCATATTCAGTCTTTTTGATAAGGGCGTCAGTATACAACAACCAAATGTCAGTTCGCTTTGGAATCTTTGTCAGAAGTTTATCCAGGATCATACATCCTCTGTTAACGTCACCATCGTAGATCTCCGTAATGGCAAAACGTGATGCCAATAGTACTTCTAAAAAATGAAAATACGAACATAACTCAATTACTTCATCGCAAAGTTAATTAAATAGGCAGAGACTCAAGACTTTTGCTTACCATCTAAACCAACAGTCTGCTGACTTGTAGCATCATGAAAAACATTTCGGGCATCTTCTGGGCGTCCCAGTTTAAAATACAGTTTTACACATTCGATCCAGCTCTCTGTTTTGCTCCTAAATTCTTTCGTAATATGCTTACGGTAGATGTTTACAGCTTCCTATAAACAAATGAGAAAGCATAAACAATTATAAATTCTCGTATTAAATTAAGTATAACTTTACAATTTTAAGGTTTAATTTACCTGAACGTTGCCCGCATTTTCATAAGCTTTTGCAGCTAGTTTGTAAAATGTGAATTTATCATCTGCACGCATGACCCCCTCGTCCCATGTTTTTTTGATTGATTCCTGTGGACCGCCATTTAGTGATTAAATTATACCCCTTCAAATTTATAATAAATGATCTGAACATAATATGGATTCTTAAAAACCTTACCTGGTTTCCATATCTTTGTTCCAGTTTAAAGAGCGCACCCCAAATCTTCGCCGTTTCGGTGGCATTACAAATCAAAGGTCCGTAGCCAAGGGCTGTTGCAGCTACACCCCTAGCTCGACTGACGTCCCCATTATCACAATACGATTTCATTAAACCCAGCCAATACCTGGCTGCAACCGCGTCGGCGGAATTTTCAGACACACCTTTTTCTTCAAACCGTATTTGCTCTGGTGTCTTTTTAAGAGTGGAAGGTCCCTTAACCTTTGATGTAGAATCGTCATTAGTAGGAAGTGGGACCTGCTTGGTTTTTTCTTTCTTCGTTTCAGCAGGAGCCTCTTTCGTTTCGATTTTAACGGGTTCCTTCGCCATTGCTTTAACAGTTACTGTATCATCTTCCCAAAAACTTCCTGGTATGATTTTATCGGCAATCATTTTCTCATAACCCAGTCTCAATGCTTTGTTTTCGCCAGACTCGGTTTCCTCTTTCTTTACTTTAGCATGAGACTTGTTTTCGAAGTTAGTAAGCCCATTAAGGACGTCAACACCGTTTTCTCCTGCATCTTCAGCAACAGTACCCTTTTGCTTGGGTAGTTTTTTGGCCAATGCTTTCTTGCGACTCACTGATTCATTGCCATCCTTTTCAGTGTTTTCACTGGAAGGCTCCGTCTCTTCTTGACTGCTACTTTTGCGTGATTTCTTTACTTTCATTTCTTTATCTTTTACAACTTCTGCAGCAACTTCGGTACCTGATCCTGTATCCGAGCCAGCTGCCTTTTTATTCTTCTTCCTGCGTTTCTTCTTCTTCTTTTCAGGTTCAGCATCCTCCAACTCAGGCGCATCATCTGGGGCAGTTTCGTCCGCTCCGGAAACCGCTACCTCTTCTTCAGGTGGTGCGTCAACGGACTTTTTCTTCCTTTTGCGCCGCTTCTTAGTCTCGCCAGCTCCATCTTCTCTAACTTCAGCAGATTCCATATGCTCCCTGTAAACAAAATTAAACGTTAGATTGCAACAGTCAAATGATATTCAAAAAAATTGCAAACATTCCCATGTTTGTTTTTACTGTTCGAAGTAAAATATAAATGCATGTAGCTTACTTATTAAGAGAGCAAAGATACATGTTCTCGATCGGTGAATAATTCATAATAAAACACCGAAAAGTAGGTTTTCCCTTAAACAATTCCTCCATCATTGGTACATTGACAAACGCTGGGTCTTTGTCAAGACGACTTGTGGAAAGGAAACCTTTGGAATCGTCCTGAAGTATTTGCACGATAACTCCACGTCCTTCAATTCTGATTAACCGCACCTTTTGAATGGTCTTAGCCAATTTGCGATCCTCTTTAGAGAAAACATTTTGAGTGGGTACTAGCTGCGTATTTAATGTCAAGTACGGAGTCGTCAGCGTTGGATTAATAAACAATACTCGAGCATTCACGTCATCCGTTGGTTTAAAAGAACTCGGAGTTTTTAAAGGATCATGAAGATGATCCGCATGTATTAATCCCTGAAGATTTTTGCACGCCACCTTCAACCCCGTCTTATTTACCTATAAAGTTTAAAAAAAAAACAGAAAACAAAATAAGTCAAAAATCGAAAGGAATAAACATGCATAATATTATTTCTTATAATAAACAATATGCAACGCCTTACTTCTTCAACAAATGGTTTAACGAGCATTCCTGGAACCAGTGTGCTGTAATTGAGATTTTCGGACTTCTTAAATGCTTCCGTGTTCCCTTGATCAAACTTGTTAGTAACTTTTACAACACATCTACTCTCGTTTTTAGAGTTCACCTTTGCGATTTTACAAAGAACAATTTCTCCGATTTCTGCGAATAAAAATACAAGAATTCAGCTACACGAATATGTTCACTTCTTCTTTTCTTAAACAGATAAAAACGTACGCAATTGTCGTCCTTTTGTTTTCTCTGGTACTTGCATAAATGCAACTACATTTTTAATGCCAAGATCCACCTTGTAACCATTATCTTCCTTGCTTTCTATTGCTCCAAGAATAATCTAAAAAATACATAAATCAATACTTTAGAAACGAAGCCATACAAATGAAATAAATCAGTCAATCATATGTTTTTACTATTACAAACTTACCAAATCTTCTTCCATGGAACTAACGCTATAGTTGGAATTAATGTCCTTTGGATTCATTGAGAGACTCACATCTCTCTGCCCACTTTCCTGGTATCCAATGGAGTTCACCTTGACTACAACGACTTGCCCAGTTCTGAAGTAATCAGAAAGAGTAGGAGGAGTGACCTTCGAAAATTAATAAACACATTTTATACCAAAAAAAAACATCATCATTACTTGTTTTCTCTATATCTTTTGCTACAATATAACTATAATACTACATTATAATACAAAAATACACTTACATCAAGTCCTTTCTTAAGATCTCTCACAAGATTTTTGAATAACTTTTCAAGCGAATCGGAGATGCTACTGATGTCTACTTTTCCCTTCACGTTTCCCGGCATCGTTATTAACAGTGAGAACTTGTCTACAAATGAGACTATACCTAAGGTTAGCATGTCAGGGCACAATGTCTGCAAACAAAAAATCAAAATAAGAAACCCGATGTCCAATTAAACCAGTATTGATCTAAAAGTAAGACTACTTTTAAATAGTTATATTTCAATACCACTTACATCGTATGTTAAAGAAACCACTTCAAAAACATTCTCTGCTACTTTAATACGCTTTGGACCAGCCATTAACCGTTCCTCTTGCGTTGTCAACTTGTGCTTATTCTTTGCTGACGCTTTGACCTTTCGTCGCTCAGGCTCATCTCCACCCTGTCAATCGAGAAAAATCATCGTTTAATCAAATAGTTAATTACACCACCAATCCACCGTTCAACACAACTCCAACTCCTCATGAATTAAAGTAGTACACACTAGTTAATTAAACTGTCAAAGTAAACAAATATTAATGTCAGGACTTACAAACAAATCTCCCGAATTTCCCTTTAATTTTGCTTCCCTCTGAGCGTCGTCCTTTTTCTGAGCGCTATCCACTGCAGGGGTAACCCTACCCCTAGGAAAACTCTCCCCGTCCATAATTACTTAATGTGAATTAACTTTTGTAAAATTAAAAGCACTCTTTTAAAACTTCTAGTTAAAACACGAGGTAAGATTTTCAGCATGCAAACACACTTGCTCTTTTCTGTTCACGATAAAGACAACACAACTTTGTTGAGTTTGAGATACAAGTTTGCTTTGCTCAAAGCAAAACTTCAGCACATGGCAATTTAAACCCATTACTATCGCAGTTCCCTCATCAGCTTTTTACTCTATGGCTTTTTATGAGTGAATGATTAAGGTTGAGTGTGTTGAGCTTGGTCTATGGATATTGGTTGCAAAGTCTTTGTTCAGCCGCACTGCACCACTCGCACTCATTCCATTCCACACGCTTGCTTTACATGCAAAACTTTTTGGTTTTTGGCCTCCGAAGCTTGGATTCATTGTTATGATTTCGATTGCATACCAAATTAATTGTCATAGTCATAAAAACCAAACTCCAGTGATAACATCATTATCAGGATTACAAAGTGTCATAAATGAAACTGAAACATAGAAACATATTCCATATATTCGTGACATCCTGACCTGACAATAATTCAACTAACTTAAATCATGACAGTTGAAAACAGTGAATGAATTGTAAGTGGGATGGACGAAGTAGAAAATATTATGACATATCTAGTACTTTCATTTACAGAGATCATCTGACAGAATTTGGAGCGACTGGAGTAACTAACTACAAGCTAAAGCTGAGTAATTAAGCAGGTTATAAATGTGTACAATACGGATTAGTAAAAATCATTCGTTGTTCAGTAAACGCTTTAGTAGTTAAAATGTGTCATTTTATTTCAAATTTAAATTTAAAATTTTGTACATTCGTTAAAAAAGGTTTCAGGCTAAATTATACATTTAATGCTCATATACCATATCCACATTGATGTATGTGTAATTATGTATGTACATGCATTTATGCTTGTAATTTTTCTGTTTTTTTATTTGTTCCAACAACTAAAACCAAAGTTTCTTTACCATATCATAAATCCTTCCAGTCTTACTCAAGAAGCTGGATATTATATTCTTAAGATTGTACTGCTAAAACTACATATGTAATATAGCTTACAATATTTGCCGGATTAATTGATTAAATTTAATTACTCGGAAAAAGTCAGGTTTCAAAATCGAAATCATAACTTTGATCAACATCAACCAATAATCATTTTTACCACATATCTGAGAATAATATGAAACTTGATATAAAATTCAATGATGAATCATTTGAAAATCAAGTAATCAATGCTATTTTATCTACCCAAATGAATTTCAAATTAATGAATAAAAATACTCATGCAAGTTTTTCCAAAAAAGAAGAAGAATAAAACCGCTTTTTGAAAAACAGCCACATTTTTCATGTTCTGCTAGTACTCTACTCTACGAAAACAAGACCCTTGCATTTTGATAGACTTCAGGCATCACAGAATATATACGATTTAATCTTCACCAGATGAAACGGTTGGAAAAGAGAATGTGGTAACTATCGAAATAATTTTCTATTGATGGTAATGTTGGTACTGCGCTGCAGTACTTTGGACATTATTACTCGGTTCCTCTTGTCGCGCCACCCCACTGCGATTGTAATTAAAATTCTGCCCTTCTGAGTGGGAAAATCTTTGCCAAGTTGGAAATGGCATGTGGTCCATTTGATTTACTGCCATTTGATAATAATTGTTGTCCTCCAGTTGATAATGAGAAGGTAGTGGATTGTCATGATAATAATTTTGTGATTCCTCTTGCGATAGCCAAGCATTATTGTAAACTTGTGGACAATTGTAAGTTGCAGGATCATGAACATTATCTACAAAATTACCATTTTCGGTTTTCACTTGGTGTATAAGTGGAATAGGATCAGGATCATGATTAGTTGTTGTAGACATTGTCATCGAACCATTACTCCAGGTCATGTCACTGTTAACATTGGTTATATTGGCTGAAGGAGCAGCATTACTTTCAATTGAACCAGAACTGAAATTGGGAACTGGAACTTGTGTTGTTGATGGAGTGCTGAATGTGGATGTATATCTTGCAGTTGTGGGGGTATTATCAGTGGATTTTGGTTGATCTATGGTCATAAACATTTGCCACTGTTGTTGATCTAGTGAGGAAGCAGTTGATATAGGTAAGGGCGAAACTAAGGGTTCAATATCATGTTGAATTGCTGAATAGTTGTCCTCCAAATAATTTCTCTGCAGCGTCACCAATTTCCCAGCCATAAGTGGAAAGTGAGAGCTGATACAGTGATATCTTAAATTGGCCTTCTTTGTAAACGTCTTGGTGCAGTTTGAGCATATCAGAGCATTGCTAACGTTCCTGCCACCTTTCATGGTTTCATTTTCAATTACATTTTGGCACAGTTTGATGAATATGGCTTCGTTAATTTGAGGTAGTTTGCTGGAAATAAAGAGCTTCTCTGGGTGAAAGCTAATCACATGACGCCGAATATTTTGTGTAGATCTATAGAGTACTGCATTACAAAATGTACAATTTTGATGGCTACTTTTTTGACCTAAGAAGTCATTTAAGTTGAAGTGATACACTGGAGGAAAAGTAACGGTTGGGGTTGGTTGGAGAGGAACGTATTCACCACTCGGCAAATTATTTGACGATTCATCTCTTGACACGTTGAATTGGCCATGATACTGTTTAGTCACATTGGTAGGCATTTGGCACACTGGGAAAATTGCTTTTTTGTCCATTTTGCTGCATAGGGACATGGGTGTGTTGTGGACTTTAATTGTTTGTTCTTTGAAAACCGAATGTTGATTGTTATCATGTTGACCAGCAATCAATTTATCTTCAAAAATCTTGAAATGGTCCGTAACAAAATGGAATGTACCACAGGTCAGAGTTTCATAACTTTTATTGCATTCTGAGCAAGAGTAAATCTGACTCTCTCCGGTAGAGTTAGTGGATTGGGACGAATCTTGTACTGACATCACTGGTATAGCATTTTTGATGACTTGTTCACATAGTTCTTGAAATGCGGCTTCAGATAAGTTAGTTACATTTTTGCAAGCGTATATTTTATTAAGGTGATTAACAACTAAATGGTAATATATTCCGTCTGCCAAGAATACGGAGTCGGAAAAAAGGTCCCCACAAAAAGGACATCGACAGCGGTCTCCAGGAATCAAACATTTATACTGGGGTAAATCAAGAACTGGAGAATTCTCATAATCATCATGGGGTCCATTATACATTTGTGTATTGAATGAATGTTCCGTATCCACGGATTCTGTAGATGCTGGGGAAACGTCGTCGGTTGATAATGAACGGAAAGTAGGAATATTTATGCACATTTTCGTTGTTGAGGGGAAATCTTTTCGATAATCCTGATATTCAGTTGCATTTCCAGTCGATAGAGTACACAAACGTTTCCGTTGCTTCTCGATGGTATTGTCGGGATCAGTATCAAATCTGGTAAGGCATACCTTGGGGTCTTCCATAGATTGACGTCTGAGGTAAGAATGGCCTGCAAGTTCATTTAATTTGATAACATAATAATGAATTATTTGATTGTACCTTTATGATACGACTATAGTTTCGTAGGTGGCTTACTTTTATGTTGAATTTCTTGTCGCAAATTTTCCATAAGCCTTGTTTTCACCTCTACATCACCCTTTACTTGGCTTAACTCATAATTTTGCTCATCTGTTGACGGTGTCTTTGACAAAATATCATGCAACTTTTGAAGTTGGTACTGTGTCATCATTTTAATCATCTCTAAGTCATGGAATAGGGAAGCAAGTTTACTGGTGACGGTGTAACAAGTTTCACAGAGGCTTGCCGAAAAATCGTACTTAACGTTCGTTCCTTCCGAATTTGCTAGAAATGCTCCAAATGAGATCGCTGCCTTTGGGCCATTATCGATATCCTCAACATCATGCTCCATGCTTTTTACCAAAACTGAGTATGGATTTATTTTTAAAAGGTGACAGATGTTCCGAAGGCTCTGGTCTGTCAACTGACATTTCTCTGTTTGGCCATCCCCACTGTCAGAGTGGGAGGAGAAGGACGCTCTCGCCAGACAAAGGAAGCAAGATCCTTTGGTGTCCAAAGTCAATTTCTTATAAACCATTGTAAGCGAATAAAAAAGACTACTACTAACTTGCAAACTGATAAAAAATTGCCGACTTTAAAAAAAATAGATAAAATAGCCACTTTAGACTAAAACGTCTCATGAAAAGTTGACTTAATGTTATTTCTCTTATTTTTTATGAATTAAAAAAAATCTTGGGTAAGCTGTAAATACTAAGAAGGTGTAAAAACAACTAAAGGTGTTTGAGAGGAATTATACATACATGCATGAATACAAAATAGGTTACAAACAGGGATTCTTGAATTTTCAAGATTTCAGGCTCACGTAATTTTGTACTGTACATAATGTAAGTACATTGTGATGTACCCAAACAAAGATAAACATTTTTTATGGGATTAACTGAATGAATAAAAATTAGTCAAGATGGCGTCAGGAGACTGTGTGGAATCTTATTGTGTGAATGCCGGGGGAGTGCAATGCACGATGAACGATGTCACGATAGCGTAAAGTAGGTATGAAGAAAAGAAACAAAGAGACCACAATCTACGAAGCATTTTATATCAACTAGGGATTATCCAATTACCGTACCAGCCAAAATAAAAAAAATATCTAATGCATAAGCAAGCAGGCTCTTGTCGAATACATAAACATTTAAGGTAGAAAATTTTGTGCGCTACAATTCAATAAAAAATCAAGTTTTAGACCTCCTTTCATTTTATCACGTTCACTTGTTGTTCCTATTTATAATATTTATACGGCAACTTACAAGTTGGGTACAACGAACTATATGAAATCCCAGCAGAAACAAAATGGGCCTTTTTTATGTAATGCTTTTTCTGATTTTTTTCTGAATTTAACAAAACTTTAATTATGCTATATCTTTTATGTCAATAATTTATCATGTCAGTTTTTAGAAACTATATAAAATAGAAAAATCGGATTTAATGAAATTAAACTATGTTTCTAAGTATTTTCATTATATTTGCACCGTAAAAGGATTCAAAATCACAGGTTAAAAACTCTGTTAGGCAATTTATATCTTAGCAAGAAGCATGTAATAAGGGATTACATCTTTGGCATTTTATTTTGAATTTGATCTGAAACCTGTAAGTATTGGATAGGAACCAAATAAATAGGATAATATTAAATCAATCATTATAGTTTTTAAGGCATTACTTACTACGATGTAGTAAAATATAATAAAATATAACAATTATTTGCTAATTAAAATGAAGTAAAAAACCCGTACAGTGTACAGCATCATGTGTAGATGTGTAGCAGTACTATACAATTTAGCAAAACATTTACTGGTTTTACTTTAGTAATACACTGCTGTAGTAACACATGTATATTATCATATCATTGATATTCGCGTCTGTCTGAAGGGTCTTTGTTGTACAGAGAGAGTTACTATGCTAATTAATATAACGATTAAAAATATAGAGACTCGTCGACTTGTATTTCTTCAAGGTTATTGCATTCCATTTAGCTATATGATATTTGTTGACCTCATTGACAATATTTAGCAGTGCTTATATGATATGATAAACACATGAAAATCAACGAGGTTTAGGACCATGGGTTCTTGTGGTACTGCAGTCACGCTTAGTCATACTTTTGTTGCATTAGTTAATTTAGTATCACACATTGAAGACCAAGTGTTGAGGTGACGACTCCTCTTGATATGATCTAACAGAACTATGTTCAGGAGATGCAAGTATTTCGTGATGTATG
>JAQFZG010002092.1:0-18014 GCA_034695465.1 Entomobrya nicoleti
ATTACAAGAAAAGCGTGCCCAATAAATGAAATTATTTGCGCATACAACTAAAATACATACATCACCACCACCACCACATCACAACACAACACCAATCTTTATTCACTTTATATTCATTCTCTTACACAATAAAGTTGGTCGCTCTTGATTAGTACGGTAACAGCAGTGGTTCCTGCTACTTCATCTCTCATCTGTTCATCTTTCATCATCGTATTGTCAAATTCCAGAAAACCCTTCAAATATCACAAAAAGAAAATGATGAAAAGATTATAAAAAGCCATTCCTCTCACCATCATCATCAACCAGCTTATTATGCTTCTACGACATCCAAAAACAATAATAAGAAGTATTTCATCTCCACATCCCAGTGAACTACTTAAGCATGCCCCACATTACTTTAATTGAATTAAAATATATGTTACCTCTCGAAAAGCCGTGGAAATGTCTCCGCTTTGATACTCACTTCTTTGTACTATAAACTTATGCAAGTTATTCCCCGCATGCTGAGCAACGTTTGCACCTAGAAAGCACAGAAGAAAAAAAAACAATAAAAGATTGATAGGAATTTTTTTGCAACAAATAACAAGTCACGTGCATTCACGTACCAAACCATCTTGCAATCATATCAATAATACAAAGAAGGATAATAAAACCATAATAATATTTAATCAATATTGTGAACACAGTCAAGTCGCAGTATAAAACAAAAAACAATACCATAAAACAAAACTGACGTCATTACTTGATAGATTGCTTCAACATTACGAAACACCCCCCTGACCGTTTAAGCAGTTGCATATAATGTCATTCATCATTATAAAGTTATTCAATAATTAATTAGAGTTAAATGTTTACCTCCATGACCATCGTAAACAGCGAAAAATGCTGTGTCTTGATCGTCAGGCAGGGACAAAATGTGCGTATGGGAATCTTCCATGGTCACACGCCATCCTTGCATACAACTGGAACCCACCTGAAAAACATGCCATCAATCAAAAATAAAAATTAGCCTCAGTTAAGAATGGTCAGATTTTTAATGAATACAGCAATTATACAAAATGTCAGGTCATAATTTATTTCTGGTATGTTACCTTATACAACGAGTTTTGACAGGAAGCCGACTCCTTGGCCGTTACGGGTTCCGAAAGCGTTTGACCCATCACGTTTAATTACAACAACAATTATATTTTCTAGTGAAAGATCGAAGAAACATTTGACGTTTACAATGCAATTTTTTAACAATTAGACACCACTCCTTCACAGGCGAGAGATTAAACGACTCCTTGTTTTATAATGTCACTCTAGAACTATTCATTACGTAACGTACAAGTTTTTTAAATTGCTCACAGAGTATACAGTACCACCACAGCAATTAGGGTAACAACGACTACACTATAAAATATCTTTATCAAAATCTTTTTCTAGATACTTTTGATTCTCTCTTTGTTGTTATGTAAAAACTTATAAAAATTGGATTAGAAAAATGAAAAACTTGGTACAATACAAAGTACAGTACGTTCACACCACCAAATACAATAAATTACTATTACAATTAATTACAAAAAAAGGAAAGACCAGATCAATTATATGTCAGTATCTTTTTTATAATTTTTATAATAATCCAACTACCAAAAATAAAATCTTCGCTCTTTTTTCAACTACAATTAATTTTTTTTTACTAATTATGTATTACAACAGCTCTATTATTTTATATACACAACTGGTTTTTCAACACCA
Source organism: Entomobrya nicoleti (assembly GCA_034695465.1). Lineage (NCBI taxonomy): Eukaryota > Metazoa > Arthropoda > Collembola > Entomobryomorpha > Entomobryidae > Entomobrya > Entomobrya nicoleti. The sequence goes on from JAQFZG010002092.1 coordinate 1,738, forward strand.
CCACCTTTTTATATAATTCTCTTTGATAACCACCACTGACGTGACAGATGACTAAAAAAAATCTTTGAACAAACCGGAAAAACTCTATATTTAAAAATTAGCTTTTGCTAATTACTCCACTAAAATAATAAACTCCTTCTCTACACAACTCTTAAAAAAGAATGGAATGACAATGACTTTATTATATTTTAAATTGTACAATTACCTCTTTTGTTACTTTTTTCAATACTAAAAAACCCCTTTAAAAAAATACAACTCTCTCTCCCTTTCTCATTAACTATTATACTAAATCAGGATAAAAAAAAACAATAATTATTGTTACTAATTTCTTCGTGTGTCCTTAAAACCAAAACTGACAATAAAAAAAATCTATATCCTTGCACAATTTTAACTCTTCCTCCTTTTATTATTTTAACTACTGATACTATCCTACTGCTAAACGATGATGATGATGATGACAGTGATGATGACTGGTTTGATGAAAGAAAAACGATGACTAAATAAAAATGAAAAACTACTTTTACAACACACCACTGCACTACCAGAGCACCAGAGGAGTATAATAACGATGATGATCAAATGACCAATATTTTTTTTTTTACTACGTTAAAATAAAAAAATAACTCAACTGATCAACTCACTCTTTCTTCTTTTTTAAACACTACTCAACTCTCTAACTATTGTGTATTGTGTGTGCTGGAATTTTTATTACGCTATCTTTCTGCACCAGAAGAACGAGAGACCGACGACGACGATACCACCACAAAAAAAAATATCTACGTTATATATTTTTTTTATTGTACTACAAATGGCTTTACTACAAAAAAGACTCTCTGGATGATTTGGAAAAGTGAAGACTTGACCAACAAACCAAAAAAAGATAATGTATATTTTAATGAGAAAAAAGAGCAATCTATCACACACATCCAAAGTCACACATCGACATCACCCAGTGAACAAGAGTAGTAGTTGTGAATATTTTTCAATGCTGACTTTATAGCCCGACGACGACGGCCAAAAAAACCGACCGACCAAAAAAATAATATTTTACTACACTTTCTTACTACAGCGTATTAACTAGATGATGATGATGATGAGGTTTTTTTTATGAAGTAGTAAAAATATGTATAGTGGATTGGATATGTAGAGACAGATCTACTTACAAAATTGTAGAATAGGTTAGTAAAGTATTTTAGGACGGGACAGGACAGAATACTGGACTGGACTGCGGCTCGGTTGCTGGAATGGACTGAATAAAGTAAGCAAGGCAGACTGAAAGAATTGCAGCGTTTCTACGTATTACCGTACCACTGCGCTGCATGGCATCAAAATGGGTAGGTAGTGGGAATGGGAATACCTAGCTATTTTTTTTTGTTTAAAAAATATAGCCATAAAAGAGAATATAAATGCGGGATATTGGGGTATAGTGTGTTGAGTTGGGTTGCAAAGAGGTGCATGGTGCGATGGATGGATGGTGATGCAAGTATGTTGGGTTTCTCTCTCTCAGCGGCGGCGGTACAGCTAGAGCTGTGCACTGTGTAATATATGCATGTGTGGATTATTGGGGATATGGGGATCATGACATGATATATTATGAGTCATGTTGCTTTTTATGCGCCTTATTAATATGGATATTTATATAGAGATGGAGTAGTTGAGTTGAGTGAGATGATGGATAAATAAAATGGTGAATGGGGAATAGAAATTTGGGAAATGGTTTGATGGCTTGTTTTTGTGTGACATTTTTTTTAGAAAATACGCAGTGGTGCTACGACGGAGAAAAAATAAACTGCATGCAAAATTGACCGACGAGGATGGATGGACGATGTCGATATGAGAGTGGGTATCCATTTTGCGTTGTGAATTAACTGATGAACTAGTAAATGGGATTTTACTATAAAATAATGAATGAAAATGGAGTAAAAATTTGATGAAGATGAATGTCACAATAATCATGGTCACTCTCCAGCAGTGACACCGCACCGACAAGACAACGCCTGAGGCTTGTTAATATTTTTGGGATATGATTTTGTTTTGACGTATGAATTTTGCGGATGTTTGGAGGTATATTAATATAGGTGGGTGTAGATTGTAGATGGGGAAATAATGAAATTCAAGTGAAATTCTATTTAAATATGTAGGTATGTAATTTATGTGTGCTGAGTGACACTCGACTGCGGAGAACTCCAACAACCAGGAAGACAGATGGCTATAAAATAAATAAAAGTGAAATAATGAATAATTTTTTGAAAAGGTAAAAATAAAAAATGGTTTTGTGGAATGGAAAATAGAGTGAAAAACAAAAGGAAATCTGTTTTTGTACTTCTGCTTTGGCTGCATATTATAATATTATTGTTTATGTATTTTACTAAAGGTTATGTAGCTCCATGTTAATTTTGGACTTCTACTTCAACTTTACTAAAAGCAAAAATCATTTATTTCATATTTCATGAACGAGATGTCTTTATTTTTTTGTTCAGAAAGTGGAAAGTTCAGTTTTTATTGAAAACTGGTCATTTTAACTACTTTGTAAAGGGAAATCGCTTATCAGAGCGCTTATTAATTTTTTTGCAAATTTTTATATTTTCCTTTTCAAAATGCTCCTTGGGTACAAAAATGGTGAAGACAGAGTTCCATGAAGGAATAAAACGGTCAAAATACATTGTGGATAATGCAATTTAAGTGTTCATTGATCGGGTTAAAAGTTTTTAACTTAACATTAAAAACTTTCTACAATAACTTGAGTACATGCTTGTTACAATCGTTTGCTAAAATAAAAACACCCAAATCCAATTTCACACCCGAAACGTCGACATCGTAAAAAAATTGTTGAATTTTAAAAGATAATAATATGTAAGTTCATGACATATGAACTGGGTGCAATATTTATCCCGTTGTCTCAGCTCGGCTGGCTTAAGAATAAAAAAAATATGTTTTAAGAGATACCCATCATTTTTTTATGAGACGAAAATATAAAATTTAATAATAGGTTTATAAGTAGGTGTACTTAATTTTATGTCTTCTGTAAATGTAGCCGGTTAGCCAGTTTATCACATTGCTCTACAAGCTCTATATGCTTTTGGGTTTCATATGCAAAGCAATTATGGTACATGAGCTGGTGTTCTCTTGGGTTCCTTTGTTACTGAGTTGACTACTGAGAGTGGGAGAAACTCGGCTACATTCTCATTTCATTTTTTTGGACATAAAAATAATTGCACTGTTGCAAGGCAAGCAAAAGGTGGTACATACACTTGTATAACATATTGATCAACAAAATTATCTTCTTTTTTTTCTAAAATAAAAAAATAAGATGTAAAAACCGACTCGGATAATTAACAAGTGAAAGCGGAAATATGATTTTTTGCTTTTGCTTCAATTATAATGACCAAAGTCAAAAGTTAATTGCTTAATTGCTTTACACAATGAAAAAATTAAGAAAAACAATTCAGGAAGCTAGAATAATACTTCCGTGCTAATTATATACTGTTTACGTGGTTATGTTGGTAGCAACATTCCAATCCAATCCAACTCATATCATGACTATTGACTTGGATTATAAATGCGATGAAAAGTCAAAAATTTAAATGCAAATATAATAATATTGGAAAAATCATACTGATGAATAAATTGACTAGTAAAAAATCAACAGATTAATAAATTATTGTACATTTTGTTCCAGTTTCTATAAATTGATTCAGTTGGATATTATGTATGATGCAATTGTGTAAACTCTTTTTATTTTAAGCTTTTTAATAAGTAGATTATGAAATTTAGGAGCTTAAAACATTTATCTCTCTTTTTAGAAATTCTTCAAAGTTAATTTGACAGGTTAGTGTACTAAAATCTAAGAAGTAATAAAAAGATAATTTTACAATTATAACGAAATAAATGGACTGTTTGACAATTACACTCAAACTAATCCATAAATCCCAACTTCCGGTCTAAAAAAGAGTATTTAGACATGCATGCATTCCATTGATTATTTACACTAAACTCAATTTTCTTACATTTTTACCGTGTAAAATTTCTCCGAATAAATATTTAAAATAGCCAATGCACAAAAATTAGCCATACACTCAAGTAGACAAAATTTCGTTTCAGAATTTTACCTTCAATGATATTTGATATTGATCAGATTACACTTCATTTAAAGCATTTCACATTTAGTCAGTCAAAATGGATGACGTATGCAATGCATCGCATGATTTTTCTTGTCTTCTTCTTTTTCTGTTATATTTTCTTGCTATTGTGCATATCTTTTACCAAGAAGAAGAATAACAACCATGTATGAAAAAAATACATATATTATTTTTCTGCACTTAATATTCAATCTTATCATCATCATCATCATCATCATCATGTCAGCTAAAACTTTGAATATTATTTCGTCAACGATCAACAAGATAAGAGAGGAGATGCAGGGAAAAGAACTAGAAGAAGGAACAGTCGTAGTCGACGTGTATTTTTTCTTGGAAGGAAAAATAAGCTATACAACATATTATTGCTCTATACTCTACTCTTATCATTTTGTACCTAACTTTGAACTTATTGAGTCACATATTTTTAGCGACCGACCTTAAAAATCACGACGACGATGCTACTGGGCTGATATTTGATACTTCATTCCAGTCAAGTCAACTCAAATATGTATACTGAATACTGACTGCCGAACTTTTCTCCATAATCTAATAGCTTTACCGACGACTGACTTGACTCCTTGTTCTCACGACACGACCTGAACATTGAACATTGCCATTAAACTTACAAGCTTAAAAATAAAATGGAGAGGAGCAAGAAAGCTAGAAAATATACAAGGATGGCTGAAACAAGTCATTTAAAATCTTATCCTTAAAATTTTCATATTTTTTTTTCACAAATCCATCTGCCATATATGCTATTATTATAACAAGTATACTTAATCTCTCTTTCTTTTCGCTGGACTTGGACTACTGAAACGCACAAAATAAAAGAAGTCACTTCATTTGTATAAGTTTTCATTATCGATGTAGCATATTTTTTTTCTTCTCTCTTTTACGATTTTTTTTTTGGACTATGGAAACTTGTAAACATTTAAATAAATCTCAAGTGATTTATTTAGAAAACATCCACAATCTCCTCCATACACATTATGATGATCATGCAAAAATATCTCAAGCACAAAAAATGGATGTTTTGTGAATGACTCTATTCTCTGTACAAAATAATGACAAGGTATTCTATTTTCGTAGAAAAAAAAGATCTTTTTATATGCTTTGCTTATTCTGAAATTATTTTTTTTACAATAAATTGATAGTGATTTTTGGCTATCAATTTTTTTTAGGAAAATATTTGCAATGCTAAAAATTATCAAGCACGTGACTTCTTCAAGTTTTGTACCAAAAATCTCAATTTGTCATCTTATTCCGGAAAATATTTTCGTTCGTGTTTTCTCACTTTCGTTTTTTTGTTCTTGTACCGAATTATCAGTTAAAAAGACGAGCCTACCTCCGTAGTTAAAAAAAATTGGTAGAATAATGGCGTTGTTTGTTAGCTAAGCAATCTCAAATCTCTGCCATTTATCTTCTGTTAAGTAAAAGTGTGAACCGTGCTATATAGCTATCTTTTGTGTGCTAAAAATTACTACTTGTGTACAACACAGTGTTTTTTTTAATTGCGAGTTTAAATGCGTTACGTATTACATACATGTATGTATGTATCTACGTTATTTTTAGGCAGTGATGTTTGTGCCCCTACTCAAAAAACTGTTGTCTTTTTTCTCAAAGAGTACAATAACACTTTGTGCATCTAAAAACGCCTGCATCTTTTGTACGGTGGCATAAACGGTTATACAGATTCGTCGGAGACGGACAGAACTCCAAATATAGTGTAAAAAAATTGAGATTCTGAATAAAAACTGCGAACGATTTATATTTTCAAGTCAGTGCGTCAATTCTGATTATCGCGTCTTGACGCAACAATCTCCCTCCCACACAGCTTCAGTTAGTTTAAACGTTAAATCAGTGTTAATTTTCATTAAACCTAATAATTAGCATAAAGATCCAAAGTAAAAAAAGACAGTCGGACAAACTTATTATCAACGTTATTAAATATCGTCACCGTCTGCCTGGCTGGATTTGCTCACATTACCAATTTTTTTTGGATGTTTTTGGATGTAATACAGTTACTCAACAAGTGTCTCAGTTTTAGCATCTCATCACACCATCTCATCATTTAAGAAACACATACCACACAGCAGCTATACAAGAAAGCTTGAACACAATGGAATTATGCAAAGCAAGAAGCCACTTCTAAAGAAAGCAGCCAGCCCCTCCACCTTGCCTTTCCAATACGTTTTTTAACATAGGCACTTTGCACTGTGGTCCAGTCCAGTAGCAAAATATTCATAGCTACACGAATTACTTAACTGAAAAGAAAGAAGATTCGACTGAATTTTGTGTATTGATTGGATACTCATATTTGAAATCATTTTCGACTCGTCCACTTTCCTCTACAAAAATACATTGCATAATAATCTTTACATTGCAGAAGATGATGATGCTGTGTTAAAAAAAAGTTAAGATTGATTACTGTCGTACGTAACAAAATAGAGATTTAGTTTATCGGGACCGTATACGCTATCATATCGTACGTAAGTTATAGTTATTGTATTTCCTGTTTGTTATTAGCTTTTCTTAACTTAACTATCAGACAAACTAGGAAGAAGGCGGGTTGAATTGTTATTGCTAATTGTGTTTCGCATCGGAGGATACTAACTGTGTTAATTTTTGGTTTGAGAAGAGAGACAAGCCAAAAACTTGGCGTTTATTACTGACGTTCAGAGAATACATGGAAAAGGAACAATAGTTCATTAGTCTTCGACTTCCTCTGACGAGGACAACTTTAACTTGTCTTCCTATCCAGTAAAGTGTGAGGATAAGTGTGATTATTCCAATCAAGGATTCATTTAAATTTGTGTAAGTTTTTTTGAGTGAACTGCTTGTTCGTGTGACAAAATGTGACAGCAATTTTTTGTGAAATATTGCGGATTTATAGTAATTGTTTGTTTTTTGTATTTTTTTTTTGCAGTGGGAAAGGTACAGTGACCTGTGGGAGATTGAAAGAAGGAAGCCATCAAAATGGTTTTTCCTAAGCCCGGTATGCAGTACCGGTACAAGTACAAGCTACCTGATCACATGCAGCGAAAGCAGAAGGTATCATCAAATCGAGATCATACGAAAATCTATGAAATGCTGTCGGAGGACGATTTGTTGTAAGTTTAAAGTTTGATTATACCTATTCTGCTTTGGTAAAATGATGGTGTGAATATTTAGCATAAATACTGTGATGAATGAAATTGAAGGTTGAAATAGTAAAAGGCATGAAATATTCAGAGAGAAAGAGAGATAGGTAGAGAGGGAGAAATCCATCATGGGGTACTTTGAGACAAGGTGTTGGAGATGAGCTTTTTAATTAGCAGAACAGTTATTTATAAGAAGCATACAATGTGCATATGCCAATCAAATAGAAAGCTTGTTAACTTTGTAAAATTGGCCATCACATAACATTATTAAAATGTACATATCATCTTATCATCATATTGCAAGGTGATTGAATAAGTTTAGTTGCATAGCATTGCAAGTCATATTGCGCATTGCACACCGACTTGCCGACCATCTATGTTTTCAGGCTAACATTATAAGATTCAGTCGTTCCACCAGTAGAGAGTTTTCTTGTATCTATCTCTGCATCTCTCTGTCTTGTCTGCACACAGCATATATGCAGTGGTGAAAATCAAAAAAACTTTAAACTTTAATGTTTACCCACCCATGCATTCAACATAGGCATTTCTGAGAACGCTTTCGTGTAACTTGACGCTCACTTTTTTATGATCGATTTAAATACATTATTTTGTTCAGAGAGTAAAACGATATTAATTTCTACATTTTAATAATAACTGCTGCATCAGCAATCAAAATTAATTAAACGTTTCTTGAATTTCTCAAAAAGGGATATTCGGGGGCTGGGTTTACGGAAGCTGGATGATGAGGAAGCTGCACTCTTTGATAAGCAGAAGGAGGAGAATGAGATGGTGATGATGAAAGAAGCAGAGAACAAGAGCAAAAGCGACTTGCCAGCTACCGCAACCAAGAAGATAGAGAGGTTTGTTTTTTTAATTAAAAAATATTAAAATTGGCTGTAGCTTACACTGAAGTTATTATTACTGTCTATAATTAATTCAAATGATCTATATTTTTAATTGCTAGGAATAGCCTAATTTGCGCTATAAAGAATGATGAACAGCCTATGGCCGTAATGCCTAAAATTGAGGTGGAGATTGGAAAGAATTTGAAGGAAGAAGTTAAAGAAGATGTCAAAGTCAAAAATGTGACTCCAGTTAAGAAGGAGAAGAAGGTCGCTCCTGTAATTATTTTTCACGAGTACGTGTATTCTTATTTTGAAAAAATATATCAAGTTTGTAGTGGGGAAATTGGTTAATTGATTTTAAATGCAAATTATTTGTTTATATTTTTTAGTGAAAATTGGATGTCAAGTACGCGTATAAGGAAGCGCAAGCCCGTTGAAAGCGTTGGAAGTACAAGCCCTGCATTGGCAAAGAAGGCGTTGTCTGGTACTGATGACTCATCCAAAGAAAATGTTGCTCAAAAGCAAAAACCCAAATCGTCCAAACGGTTAGGCTCTCTCTGAAAATAATAGTTTATTTGTAATTCTTAAGAGAAAATTTTAAGCTAATTAATTTTCCTGCTTTTGAATATCTACAGGAAGAAGGAAAAATCAAAGAAGCAAATGGCAAATGCAAGTGGTGCAGATCCACAGCAAAAAACTTGGTAAAAATTTATTTTAAAGATAACATATAATTTATACTTATCTAAAAAAATATTTATTTAACTATTTAAAAATGTGTATTTTTAAATTTTATTTTAAGGCGTGTACGTGGATCCACTGGAGGGAAATCTCCAAAGAAAAATCAATTGAAAAAGAAACGGAAATACACCAAAGCGAAAGATCAAAGTCATCATCCTGCCTTGGTAAACCTAATGAGCAACGGGAAAATCAAAATCAGGCTATCCGCACTTCACGCATGTAAGGATCAATCATCAAAAGAAACGAGTGAAGAGTACAATATATCATTATTTGTTTATTGCCAAAACCTAAAAAAAAATCAAAACATTTTTAATTTTTAGTTTTGTTTTCATCTCCAGACTGCGCAACTGCACATTGGTTTATATCCAACCAACTAAAAAATCATCGAGCTCGATCTCGATTGATTCCCCATTCATTCTTTCGGCAGCCACCCCTGCCACCCCCATCATCATCCTCCAATCTTGCAGGGGAGGTGGTCCAAAAGAAAAAACGTGGACCTTACAAGAAACGTGTTGGACCACCAAAGCAACAGGCTAAGAAACAGGGGGCCACTGGACAACCACCAAAAATTCTGACCCCAAAGCAAGCTCTGCGCAGAGTTCGCTACAGAATTGAGAAGCACTTTGCAAAAATGCCGGGAAAGCAGTACCGGTGTCCAAAAATGACGGACAAATCATCTATTCATATCCAGGTGGAAAATGAGAAGGGGACAGAGGAGAAGCAAGTGTGGATTTGTCTTGTGTGTCACAAGGAAGAACGGGATGAAAAAGGGGATGTGATGGTTAGCTGCGATGGGCCAAATTGTGGAGATTGGTATCATCTTCGATGCATTGGCGTTCCGGATGAAAAGTATCCACAAAGTATGAAGTGGTATTGTAAGCGCTGCATGGCAAGGGAAGTTCATGCTGGAACTTTTGATGAAGATAAGTTCCCGTTGTACAATTGATCATAATATTTCATTTGATTTGCTATTTTGTCTTGATTATTTTTTTGTGTGAAATGGGCAGAATTTCTTTTTTGCTTCTGTTTAATTATTAATCAAGGTTGTGATGATTATACCCGTAAAAAATCGTATGTCCTGGCTTTAAAATGTATACTTAGTTATCAAATCATACATTTTTTTCATAGTTCATTTATATTTTTTTGTAAATATTGGCTTTAGTTTTAATTAAGATTTAGTTTAAATGGCTGATACAATGTTGAAGCCAGATAGTTATAGTAGCGTGCAAGATCATAAGTTCAGTATGCTTGTCTGTCTGTTCAAGGTCCGCAAGTTCATTGAACGGGTATTTTATTGTGAATATTTTTGGTATAAGTTTACTTGTTATGGACGAAACAAACGAAACTTTGATAGAAGTTGATTTTGGTGATCACTCTACTCACAAGTTGGTTTTGCAAAATAATTATCTAGAGAATGTGAATCTATAATATAAATATAAAATATAAATATAATTATTACAATTTAGTTCAATTACTTAATTATATAATTTAGAAGATATTTAGAATGTGAAAAGTGAAGAGAAAAGGATGACAGCTGAAAAGCTACGCATTATTTTGCTAAGTTGTAAGTGAAAAGTGCTGCGAGTTGTTCTGGAAATAATATAAAAATATTTTCACTTTATACTTTTTTCTATGCAAAACATACATACATATACCTAATATATATTTACAAGTTAGTTAATAGTTTATCCTTTTCATTATTGAAAATAATTGTTTATTTGAAAAAAAATCTATGCAATTTGCTGTTATGATTGAATTATGTGGTGAAGAAGTATCATTTGATTTTCTGTGTAAATATTTAAATGTAAATATAAATTGTCTTTATGTCAATTAAAAAATTTGGTGAAAAATTAACTTTCGATATATTTTTTTTTTAATTTTAATTTTCATTGTAGGCATTTGTTCAGCATGCTCGTTTGAAAAAAATACAACATAAATTTGACGTAAATTTTCGCCTGTTTAGATATTTTAGTTATTAGACGATATTTCTTATTTAGTTTAGACCAGATAGACCTCAATACACAATGCAAAGGAGTTATACTGCAGTTCATTGTTTCACAAAAGTTACTATTTATGATAATTTAGTTGAACTTTCTCAAGCGTTGACAATGATTTGCATGATCACTTGACTCAGTCACAATAAGTCTCAATTAGCTCTGCACACTAATTATTTCGTACCCTTTGAATCACCATCATCATAGTACGCGACAAGCAAAGAAAGAGGACACCGGGGACAATAAGTCTGCTGAGCTGAATGCTGCTCATATACTTATGTAGCTAACACAACAGAAAATACACATTCCTTTTTCTTAGAGAATTGGTTGAACAAGTAATGCATGGATTATGGATGAGCTGAAGAATGCCAACGGGATAATCTTAAAGGAACAATGCCATATTGCATGGTATTTCATACCCATATATTTTCATATAAGCGACACTCATCTAAAAAAAGTGAACACATGGTACTTATTTCAAACGACCAGTAAATGCACAGTGCAATCTGTCGTTCAGCGTATTTAGCAATATTATCTTGTATAACGAGTTGCCAAGGTCCTCATAATATTTTTACTTGGAGTATTTATTAGGGTGAAAATATGCAATGGTAATTTATTATCGTTACAAAAATAAAACAATTAAAATAGTTTGTAACAAACTGTTTTTATTTGCGTCACACCGACACCACACCACCATCACAATCATCACCATCACCACCCTGATCTCATGAGAGTAAAAAAACCTACTGATATACATGCTGATGGTATATGGCATATTTACAGAAAAAATTGGGTTTATATTTCTTCATGTCAAGTTATATGTCATAGGGCATTTGTCACTGGGAACATCATAAATCTCTTTCAAATAAATACCAAAATGCAATGTAGCAATGCAATGCATTCAAACTAAAGTGGATATTGTATTGCGCAAAATGTAAACATTTTTAGCTTTGTAAGGACGACGGTAACAACGGATAATATGAATGAGTGGTGTATCCAAGTTTTTGCTGCTAGTCGACTTGTGTCGTTACTCGTTACCGTCCCTCAAGTACAAAATAAGGAAGCAAAATTAATTGGTTGAAAAATTGTTTTTTTTTTATGAATATGAAGTTGTTGTACAACTATTGACATTACTTTACTGATAATTACGATCAGTTGTTTAACTGCTTTAATGACATGCTTGTTACTAGGATTTTACTCATTTCCTTCTTGAGGTTGGTTTTTTTCCTCTTTGATGTTGTCTTCAGCTAAGAATTGATTCTTGACTTTTTCGAACTAACGAGAAAACAAGCTTTGCGGAAGCTACAATGCTACATTTATTTGATTGAAGTGCAAGTGTGAGCAAAAGCCGCAACACGTAAAAAGGTGCGGGTAGTCCTTCAAAAATAAGAAAAATTGAGACCACCTGTGTAAATGACGTTAGCTGGAACTAATTTAAAGTTTGGAAAGCGAAATAAATAAGTAGCTAAACTAAAAGGCATAAGTTATAATTTCACTCTTACCGAAATTAATGATAAAACAATCTTTCGCTTTTGTACAAAAAATGCAATATTTTCAGGTTACCCCAAAATAAACTTCTTTTTTTAAGATTAAATAGATGTGCATGTGCGCTGTGCCATGTGTAGACAAACATCTTTCACATCAAAATCATAAGTTTAGCTACAGCTCCTTAACTAATAATAAGAGCAACACACTGCACTGGACTTGAGAAAAGAAATTAAGAAACTTGGGCTCTTCTTTTTCTTCTTATTACCACCATCACTGCCGGAAATAAAGGCGTGGTAATATCAATAATAGGGCGGACAATGTGTATTTTGGCTAAAAAAAAACCACACAAATTTATCTATTTATCTCTCTCACTACCTTGTTTTACTTTTTTTTAAGACTGAACGAGTTTAAAAAAGAAAAATGAGAAACATACTTTTTACAAACAAGCAACAAGTCAAGTGCCGATGCCGAACACCGACCCACCGAACAAATCTTGAAAAAAACAACAACAAAGCACAACGCTGCGTGTTGGTCGTTAATCACCTACTAATTTCCTAGGAGAGAAAAAAGGAACAAAAAAACCAGTGAACAGGTAATGCCGACAAGGTAGCCCTAAACAAGATTGAAAAAAAGTGAATAGAGTTGTTAAACTTTGGCTGGTTAAGTAAACAAACATGATTACTGTACAGAGGATTTTGTGTGAGACCTTAATTCAAAACGACGAGGATTGTAAAAAGGGGGACCTCTCACATAAACAATTGTACATCTTCTTATGTTTGTCTTGGTTCAAGTAAATGAAACTGTTACTCTATTTATCTGTCATTCTTTCTTTTTTCAGCTTTGCAATCAAATCACCAAAACAAAAATTGGCCTGTCTTCTTCATGGACTCATGACTTGACTTGACTTACAAGCTAAGTAGGAAAAAAATGCATAATAACTAAATTAGATAGAGACAAAGTTTTTTTTTCTTTTGATTTGATCGAAATGAGCTGTTATTATGGTTTCGTTTTTTTTACATGTTTACCTTTTTGTTTGTTTTTGGATGATGATCAGATCAACTAATGGGACGTTTTTTTTTACCCAAAGACAAGAAGACCCCTTAAAAAATCACGCTAGAATTGAAAATTGAACTGACTTGCACTCTGATGACTGGACTGAATAGCAGTAATTTGGTTTGAGGAAAAAAATATTCAAGAATTGAGAAACGTCCCAAAAATGTAACAAAATAAGGAATGAATAATTACAATATTTACAAAGTAATGGATCTATATTCATGTCTCTAAACAACCAAAAGCCACCGTGTTTGCAACTGTGGATAACGAGAATGAATAGAATTGACTTGACTGGCTAAATAAATACTCAATTTCAATTTTCAACTTTTCTTCAAGAAAAACGAAAGGGGTAAAAATAATAATCATTTTATTTTATAAATCAATCCTTTCAAATTTCACCCTTTTCTTTAAAAAGTAAACATTGTTCCCACGACTTTTTTTACTCTTGTCACAATTTTTTTTGTAAAGGGTTTGAAACAAGTGTATTAACAAAAGTATCATTTCATGTTCATGTCGTGTCTTCTTTTCACAGCTTAAAATAATGTGATACTTTTTGATGTCTTGTCTGGCAACGTACAAAAAAGTAGCCAACCACTTGTTTCGCTGGATGAGAAAATGAATGTTTGTAAAAACATTAAAGTGCACTTGCATTACTTCTGATACAAATGTATATGTTTGGATTTGGATGGGTGCATCCATTTTTTTTACCTTGGTGGTCTATTCGTATATACAAAGTTTAAAGACAATTTTTTTTTATTGCAACTTAACTTGGAAGATAACCACAACTCAACCAAGTACAAAATATGTATATTTTTTTAAAGTTAACATAAAAAGTACTTAAATTTTTCACGCACGCCTTTCAATAGCCATAAAAAAACTCCAATTTACTTAGCAGCATAGAAAATTGTACATTGCTTATAAAACATTGGAAATTGATATGTGCATCGTACATCCATAAATCATCCTTTGATTCACAGACACCCACGCATTGTATAAAACTAAAAATATTTTAAGGGCTACCACTTACCACCACACATGTAACTGGCCTGGTTGGGTGCCAGCGTTACAAGGTGACTGATAATTAAATTTTTCTGCTATTTAACTGGTTTGTAGACAATCTAACAGAAAAGCATGCTGAGACGGTATCCAGTAACCTTTGGACGTCATGTCATGGGGCATTATGAGATTGATACAATCGAAATAATTTTTCTATTAGCTTTGTACGGAATTGTGCACAGATGCAAATTTGTAATATGTTTTTTGTAATGTAAACAGGAAGAAATTAACCGAAAAAATAAAAATATAACTATAAAAGTACAAATATATTACCATGCAAAACCAGAATTGCAGATGTAACCCTAATAGGTACATAAAAACCATCATCCAATTGTACTTACTCTGCATCTGCAGATGAACTGTCTTGTCTGCAGACTTCCATGGCTTGCGTTACTCGGGAGTAATGGTAATGGTTTTTTACTATTTCATCTCATCTGACTACGATAACGATGGAACCGTTTTAAAAAGTTTCACTGGGCTTCTTCCCTGGAACACCCAAAAAGTTGAAGAAATGTTTTTATTTCCCAAATCTACAAATAAGCATTTAAAAATGGTTTGTTTTCATCCCAAAAAATCATTCCACTTTTTTTTACTGTTATGGGATCACCCCGATCATGTCTGGTGGTGTATGGTGTGATGTTACAAGTTATAAAAAATATGATAGAAGACGAACAACCAATCTTCAATATAACCATATATCTAATCCATACATTCCTATACGTAAATTTAAAAAAATAACAATTTGACTTAAAGCTTAGTAAAGTCTACATGTGAGATACTCTATACATATTTATTTGTGTTATTATTTTTTTCTATCTTAAAAAATGAAAATAAATTTGTTATGAGGGAGTGTACATAAAAAATAGCATTTATGCAACAGCATCGGCACGACCAGAAAAATATTGAATATTAACACGAGCATGAAATAAGAGAAATGACTTTACTTTTGAAAAAAATAGATAAAAAAGTTAAATAGGTATGAGATGAGCTCTCCAGTTTAAAGAAATATATATTTTTGTGATCTTTGATATTATTGAATATGTAATGAACTCTGAAATGAAATGAAGTAAAGTGTAAAAATGGAAACGAGAAGCCAGATGTATTTTTTGGTCTCTGGTCTCTGATCTGATTGAGCCTTTATGGCTATTTATGTAGGTGGGTGTAGAGTAGATGTAGTTCGTCGAGGAGAGTGATACACAAACACTTACACAAGTACATGTACATTGTACATATACATATCATGTTATGTTTAGCATGGAAATGTTTAACTTTAAAAAAAAGATACAATTGCAGATCAATAGCAAAGTGAAATAAAAAGAGAAACAAGTAAAGTCTTCAGGATAGTTTTTTTTAAACTCACATCATTCCATCACAGAAGGAAAAGTGATATTTATAAGTGCGTATAGAGATTTTTAAAAGGGCAGAGCAGAGCAGAGGCACAAAAAGATATGATGTACAACTTAAATGAGTAAACGAATCAAGGGAAATATAAACATTTGAGAGTTGCTTTTGAGTTGTGATGCTGCCTTAAAGAAATAAACAAATTTCCAAGCCAATGATGAACTCCTTCCTGAGCGTGGTATGGTCTGTTATGAAATAAGTCAATTGTAAATTGTGGGAGTACATAACATATAACATATAATATATGCTCATCTTTATATATACAAGAAAGTATATATGCTTTACATATAAAAAAGCAATGACAAATTTTTGTAAAGTGAAATTAGCCCAGAACATTGATATAAATTTATTAAGAAGTACTTGTACTTCTTATTGATTTCGTAAAACATGTCCGTCTGTTTGTCTGTCTGTCTGTCTGTGAGC
>JAQFZG010002093.1:0-18011 GCA_034695465.1 Entomobrya nicoleti
AAAATTGATTTTTTGCAATAATTTACACGTTAATTCATCTCTCTTAAGTGTTTTACACGCTTTTGGACGTCCATGGCTTAAAAATCTAGACTTACACACACAAATTACATTGCATATATGCGTACGCACATTAACTGCAACAAGAGATTTAAGCCTTTCTACTTTAAAAGCTTATTTTGACAAAGTTTGAACAACAATGATCAATATTGTGACTAGTGTGCCACTGCACGTAAAGAAAGTCATGCTCGTAAAGAAAGTAAAATAGAACATGCTGCTGAATGGCCTCATCATGTTTTCAACGAACGGTTTTGACCATGACAATCTATGCATCACTTGATTTTGGATTATCAGAGGCACATAAAAGTTTAGCACATGGTTGTCTAACATTTGGGGTGACTATCCCAAAACAAATCTAGATCACATTCCGTGTTAAATAGGTGAAAGACCTGAAAACATTGAATTCTTGGTCAGATATAAGAAATGGAGAACTGTTCAATTATATTTGTATGAGATATTGTCTGATGTTTCACATGGAGTTGTTGAAGTCAGTTTACTTGGTTTCAAAGTAGATAGGATAAATTCTCTTGTAAAAATTAAAATATATACTCACAAATGCAATGTAATTTGTGTGTGCCAGTCTAGATTTTTAGGCCATGGAAGCGCGTGTAAAACACTTAAGAGAGATGAATTAACGTGTAAATTATTGCAAAAAATCAATTTTCCCTGAATAACGGATCACAGGGGCTATTGATTCATTATAATCGTCCTCAGGGACGCTCCTACAAAATTTTAAATAAAAAATGATTCGTTTTTCAGGGACCAATAATTGTATGCCTTTCCCTAATAGTAAACTTATATGTTAGTTAGATGGAAAGTTATGGAAATTCTACCTGTAGAAAAATCGAGTATATATATATATATATATATATATATATATAGACGCCGCGAGCCTGTCAATACAATATTCAGTGTAAGTAAGCGTATATTTTAGTAAGTGTCAGTAGTTGTAATAACAATTTTTTTTCTGTTTGCCTCAAACTGGTTAAAACTAGGCCGCATCTACAGAAAACACGAAAACATGTTGTGCTTGTTTAATTGGCTTCCGCGTAATTAAGCTTATGGAACCCATTAAAAATAGCATATTGTTTTGATACAAATATCGATTGAATAGCTTAGCAAAGAGATATAAATATACGGCTTTAAATATTGTAGCTGCACAGGCAGTATTTGTGGGAAATGTAACGCAATTCTTTAGCAGATATTGAATATTATCTTAACCCTCTTACATGTAAATACTTTACTGTGCCGAACGCATTTTTAAAACTATAATATAACTGGCAAATATTTTGGCTATTTATTCTTCTGGATTATTTTCCACTTTAAACTAGAATTATTACCCATGAATATTTACTCGTAGTACAACTTCAATATCAAATCAGACCAACATAAAATTAACGTTGGATTTTTATGAAACACATTGTTTAGTTTCACTAGCATATTTGCACCACAATGTTTTTCAAAGTCGCTCTAAATAATTCTCTTTACAATGGTATTTGCTTTAAAGCCAAACCTAATAATGGTTATAACGCTATAGTAGACAGCACATTTTATTTTATTTGGAAATCATCATTTAAAGACGCTTTAAACAATAATGAGGTATAGTCAATTCAACAATTTGAGTTTTTTATCAGCTCTCCGTTTGAAGGTGAGTTGGAAATAAATAATATAGAGAGAGCAATCATAAACACTAGCAAATTGCTTTTTAGTCTAAAACTAAATTTAAAATGTTTATTTTAATTATCTCATCCTAAAAAACATTTGTCACCTAGTCAAGATATTCAGTTGTATTGTATATATTTTAAGTGATGTATTAAAAATTCAAATCTGTTTGCTACTCCATGCGTATATGCGAACAAACATGACAACTTTTTCCTACTGTAGTGAAAAGAAAACATTTACTGGAAGCAGTGGAAATGATAAATGGAAATGAATACGTGAAAGCTTACTCAAACGAATTTCAATTAATTGAATCCAACCCTTCATGTATTTGTACATTGTTTTCCAAAATTCTAAAATAATTTCGGAAACAATTTCATTCCATGATCCATAGATTTTGTTGAAAAGTTGAAGTGCCAAAACGACGAGATTTTGAACAAACTCCATAAATGCAATAAACAGGAAACAGGCAGCAGTGCTATATGATGCTGTAGCCAAAATATATACAGTGAGTTGATGAAATGTCAGCCAAAGGAAATAACATGATGGCTTCATTTTAAACTAGAATATTTTTTTGAATTGCTGTGAGAAGTCTGAGAAACAAGCTGAGGTTCAAAGTTAAGATGAAATAATTGTATGGTCGTTTTTGAATTATTGATTGATTGATTGCAAAATTTATTAACTCATTATTTACGTAAAAATTTCTACTGTATATTGCATTACTTCCGTTGCTATTACATGATAGTAGTAAGCTCAAACGAACCAAATTTGTATAACGGTAACAACTGTTGCTTAGCTACGCGTTCTATATGGTTTAAAACCTACCCGATATAGAAGCTTTCACGCACTTTCTTCCTTGCAAGCATGCAGTCAAGAAGGTTTACGAACTTCGTAACCAAGTACTAAACTCACAGTATACTCCAAAATATTGGAGTAAAAATTAACTTTAGTTTCTTTTTGAAATTTTGATGCACACCAGTAAATTGTAATTGGACGTTGAGCTCTGCACTGCTTCTTTAGCAATAAGCCAATGGGTAGTTCTTTGTTATTTTTGTATAAGCAAAACCTTTTAAAGTACACTAGGCTCCAAGTTTTAAGCTGTAGTTTGCTCTTGAAGTTAAGTTCTATAACAACCGGAAGGCATGACCTAATTATTAAATAAACAATTAATGTTATCAGACAAACAGAAGTATTAACTCCAAAGGGAATAAATTTCCAGCCCAACAAACTTATCCAGTTTCCGACAACCGTAGTCACAAATCCACAAATCATTAGAACCCCAGCCAAATAACGAATTGGTTGTTGGCCAATGGAAAGAATTAGTTGGATAGTAAGGTAGTGCGAAATTGGAAATCTTGAAATTGGAAACTGCCGAATTTTTCGAAAGCATTTTAGGGTGACGTTTAAAAAAGCGGAAAGTATTATAAGTGTCAATGCATATGATCGAGTTGCCTCTAGTACTGACACGTATGTTATGAATAATCGAGCCGCCAAACAAAATGAGTTTATTATTATTGATTGATTATCCATGCGTCCAAAAATGTATTCAAAGAAGAAGAAGCCAGGATCAAGGTTGTAGTAAACACCGAATGGTGTCCAAGCCAAGCCAATTAGTACATACAATACTGCTACTCCGTATAGCAAAATACCTAATTTGTCTGCTGAGGGATCACGCCGAAGTAGTTTTCCAAACTCTAAATATTTAGGTAATTAAATAGAAATTATAACGAATGAAATTATAGAAGTTAAAATTTAAAATGTGCAAAACAACTTGTTTCTAATGTAACCTTGTCGAATTAATTCCCAGTGTCCTAATTTAGTGGAATATCCAACAGGAGGCATTTTTGAACCGAAAAGTTTTCTTTCGAATTTTAAGGCTTGATTAACGCAATCATAAAGCTCATGTCCCATTGTTTGATTTACATAGGTGAGGAGTAAGTATACCAATGTAACGGTTGTAATTTCAATGTAAAACGGAGTCAAATATTTGTACTTGAAATCCGGCTCGTAAATATTTCTTGCGAGAAAGTGAACTTCAAAAGAAAACATTATCGTGAGTACGGAGGTTGCTATATGGAAACATTTACGATTACTGTAGTGCGACTCTATCGATATGTTTTCAATATTTGGGTTCACAGTGATGATATGAAGGTTCAGAATGGGGTTATAGATCATGGAACAAAGCTCAAGGGCTTTCCATATCAATGGGGTTGGCATTTTAGAACGGAGTTTTTTAAGCGACTGAACAGGTAAATCAAAGATTTTTTTAAGAAAAGTATTCAACGAAGTTTTGTTGGTAGCACTTGATTTTGGAAAGGTTGTCTAAAAGTTGAAATTTGGCTGGGGTTTTACTGTTTTAGAACTCGGTTTCAGAAAAAAATTAAATTGCTGGATATTTTGAAAATTATAACTATTCATGTAATTTTTTTATCCAAATTATCTACGAGATGTTTACTAACATATATCACTACTACTGTTTAGATTTGGGAAATGACAAGAGCAATTGCAAATTAGACTGCAGGTTTACGCAGTTAAATTTATTGTGTATAACGATTACAGTTAATGCCATCGAGAAAATCAGAATTAAAATATTCCTTGATACAACAAGTAAATATTTTGTTCTTTATGGGCCTAAAACATGACAAATACACAATTGTTAAACAAACCAAATTTAATCAGCTCAACAACTTGAAAACATATTAACTTGAATGCTTTATTCAAAACAAATGTCAGTCAATTTAAATGTCCGTAGCTCATTATATTTGTATGCTTGATTTGACAACATTACGAAAATTATTTAATGGACTGCTCATCGTAAAACAAAATTCTAAACAAAAACCTTATATTTGTTAGTGTATTTTTGACCAAGTTTGTGCTGTTATTTGAACAAAACAATAGCTCAAGTTGTTGTTTTGAACCAAGTTAATTTGAATTCTGAGATTTCCATAGTATACTAATTCGCGATTACAATATTTCAAAACATTAGAAAAAATAATAATATTGTGAAAAATAAGGGAATTGAATTTATTTTTGTTCCAGTGTTAGAACTTTTCAGTCAATACAGTATGATATTGTAACAATTACACGTCTACGTAAGCCAATTCAAACTGTTGTATCAAAAACTAGCAGAAAAAATAAGCCAATTACGCTCTAGTCGTACATTATACATTTTCATACTGCTAGTTTAACATTTAAATATTAAGTACTCCAGCCTTTGAAATTAAATTTGTTCTCTAAAGACACATACGCTTGTAGTTTTCCATCAACACATCTAAGTTCTTGCAATACGGATTTCAAAACAGCAAACAGAATGTGTAGTTTCTAGTTCTAGGTTGATCAAATGCTTTAAGTCGACTTGAATCAGGACGTTCTCTTATTATGAACATTTATATCTTGTTGTATGTTTCATATAAGGCAAATTTTGTGGTATTTAGCTGGCCCAAAAAATGAACACATATGCTGTCAAGATAAGTTTTATAAACTTCTCATTAACCAGAAATTCGACAGTAATTAATTTTGCGAAGTCACTATTTTATCAACTTATTTGTATTGTGGCTTGGAATTTAAGTTAGAGTCAAGGATTATAGCAAAATATTTTTATTTTATAGGTTTAAACTAAGTTTTAGGTGATAAAGAGAACGTTCACTATTTCCATGTGGCTTTATTTACACCAATATACTCGACTTAGCAATATTTTGCCAATGCAAAGTAATATGCAAAAATATACATTTCAATCTCATTTATTTATTCACATGGGCAGAGTGAAGTGTTTTTCACATTCATAGTCTATTGAAATGCTTCGCGTATTGATTTCATCGAATCAAAATATGTCACTCAAAAATAATTCGATTTTAATACGTTTGTGTCATTAAAATGGAGAATGACAGATATATTTCAACTTAATTTATTTCAGCTTCATATCTTTTGAAAGACTATTATAGAATCCAACTGTAAATTGTAGTCCTTCTAAGTTGACCAGTAGTGTGTATATCTTTATATTTTAGGTACAAAATCGAAATTAACCGTTACGTAAACAAAAATTTATTTTAAAGATATACGTTTATGTTTTACCCAAATAAATGTTTCATCTCTTACATATATGTCAGCATATATTATGAAACATATATGCATTTCTTATGTAAGGAAATGTGTCAAATTTAAAAATAGTTTAAAACTCGAACAAGTAAAGTATGGCTTTAAAAATATTTGCTTATTGGGAAACGCCATATAAACTAATCAATTTAAAATGCTGAATATATAAAATTATGTACCCATTTGTTTTTAAATTGTACAGTGAAGATGAACTTTTTGGTTTTGGTTTTCGTGCCGAATTTTGACGGCTTATTAAAATTCTCATCTAGCATTATTACTTCCCAAGAAGTTTTGGAGTATAACTCTAAAAATACTATGGGAAAGTACGGTGAATGGTAATGGTTATTAAGTATTCATAGTTTAGTTGCTATATTGTATTTGCTCCTGACTTATTTTAGCATTTAAAACTAAGCGAACACAAAAATTTCATGTATAAATAACATCTTTGTTTGTTATATTAGTTGGGAACTTGAATACTTCCTACTTTCGCATAGAATGTGGTTTATGCCTCCAATGCTCATTGGTAGGCATGAATGTTTAAAAAATATTTTGTTCGTACTTTAACATACATATATTTATTTATACAGTCAAAATCTTTTACTAAAGTTTTTGCTGAATCCAGTTGGAACTTATAATTTATTATAGCTAAGTTGTAATTTTAAATCAATACCCTACGCAATAGTTTTCATTCATTACTACAATTACAAATATGGTTAAAAGTACAAAAACTCTGCATAAACGAGCATTCTTGAAAATGTATCAATGCACACCAGCAAAAGTATCCATAAGAGATATTTTAAATCGTATATACAAAGGGTGTATTCAAAAAATTCACAATATTTCAGTAAAAGAATACTTTGGCAAGCAGCTTCTTTTCGCCGAAAAACTAGCATTCAATGTAATCGCAATTCGGTCCAGCAAACATCCTGGAAAAATACTTGAATTCAGTTTTTATTTTGGACCTATTCTAAAGTTTTGGGAAGTTGCCTCAATTTATTTTGTGAACGCAAATCCCACAATTTTGACGTTTTCGTGAACAGTGTCTTTACTTTAAAATCTGTTAAATGTCAAAAATTTGTACGATTATATTTATTTATTAGTTTTCAATTTCCTTGTAGGTTTATTCTATTTTACTCATTTATGATTATATTTACTGAAAGTTATTTAGAAAATGATTGCTTTCAACCCTTAATTGCTTTAATGATTCAAACATTATTTATCCTAACTTTTGTAATATGTAATACAGCTATAAGTAGTGGTAAAATTCCTTGTTTGTTTCCTCTAAATCGTTCACATGAGTACATCAACAAGAGCTTTCTTTACCAAGCATAATGGTGTTATTGATTGTAAGTATTTTAAACCTTTATACATTGTTGCAAATCGTAAAGGAGAAATTTAATGTTTTCACGAGTTTGATAAAAAATACCGTGTATACTAGTATACTGTACTGTGTAAGATTAAGTATCGAAAAATCCTTTAAACTACCAAACCTCCATTAAATGTTTTAATTGGTGGTTTTAAGTTAAAGTACTTGAAAATCAAACGATGTACACGATTTAAATAAAGCCTATTTGATCCCTTTAAGCTGTGTTTCTTTGCCATGTGTAGAATATTCCATTATTTCCCACGATGTGCGTGTTTTCTTTTAATACATAAATTATTAAAATATGTAATTAGCAGCAGTTATATAACAGCATCGCTGTACTCATTTTGCGTTTGTTTACAAAAAATGAACACATTCTGAATAACTCATTTTAAGGTTAGATAGATTCTGTTGCATAACTAACAAATATTTTTCCGTCAATCAACTTAAATGACTCCACTAATTTCCTCAGAAATAATATTTTTATTTCATGCAATAACATTTATGCTTCTTTACATATGGTAATATTTTGGGTAAGCAAAAACCAATAACAAAAAACAAGTCTTTTTTGTTCCACAGTTAGGTAGCCCAGAAAACTCAAATTGATGTTGGAATTTTGATGTCGTTTGTTTAATATGGAGTTTGATTAGTTCGGCATAGTTAACCAATGGTTTTTGAATTTTGAGAAACTTCATTACATTAAACATAAGTTAATAGTTTAATAGTTTGTACAACTGACATTTATTCAAAAAATATTTATTTTTCACAAACAGACAATTTGTGGTTTACAAATAGTGGAAAACCCATTGGTTTACTAAAACTTCAACTATGCTGCTTTTTTGTTTTGAAGATAAGACAATTGTTTTAGCACAGAGTTATAAAATAATCTTCCGAATAAAAAGACAAAAGATCCATAAACCGCAGCAAATGCAGAAACACTCTCAGATGATCTATAACATGGGTATCCCAATCCTGAAAATTAAGCATATTTCTTTAAAAATACTTATATTTTTTGCAAAACAAATTCAAGATTAATAACTTGCTAGCTTACCAATTATTGTCAAAGTGACCACATTTAATGTAAACCCAACAATCATTTGAATAAATTGTGCTGTAGTGATCATTCTCGATATAAATTTTGGAATGTCAATCCCGGCCACCTATATTGTATTTATTTATTCACTACAATTTCGTTTAAATAAAATTTTATTTAAAAAAATCAAATACCTTTAAGACGAAGTAAGGATACATGATTGCATGAACTCCATAGTTGATTAGCATAAAGTATCTAGCAACCGGTTCACTATAGGGCACTAATGTAATAAAACAATTGTTCATTAAATATTTCCCCTATTCTAACCGAATGTTAAAAAAAACTTCTAGCAATCAGACTTACACGTAACCCAAACAACAATTAATGTTGCTATGTGATGATACCATTGAATCGTTTAAGGGGACGCTTGCGCAGCAAAATAAAAAGTGTGTCACCTAATTCAACATATTTGGAAATTCCAAATGCTAGCCTGGATACAAAATACACATATCTGTCCGATAAATTAAAAAATAATGTGCTACACGCAAATATTATGATGTACTTACGTCCAAAACGCTGTACGAGGTTCTGGACAAGTTATCACACAAATATTTTGATAAGCACCTGTTAATACGGGGCCAACATGAATATTCAAAATGTGAATGGTCCTTATAAATCCCAACAGCGAAAATATTCCCAAAAGAGAATTCCACAAGACCAAAGGAAATTCTAATTTGAAAGGTTTCCGGTTTTCCATGTAAGTTTGTAATGCAAAAATTGTCAGTATATAAATTGCACAAGCATAAAAAGCCCAGACTCGTTTTTCAAATATAAATTCTCTCCACTGAATAAAATCAATTTTTTCCCATGAAAATGAGTCTTCGGGCTTGTGATATTTCCAAAATGGAAAGTTGGTGCTGTTACAATCGGCCTTAGGAAAATTGTTCATATTTTCAAATTTGTATTCAGTTTGTAAGCCACAGTCACTTTTTTCTAAAGGGTAATAGAAATATCGGCTTTTTTGGCAGCATAAGCGATGCACTTTCAATCTGTTAGACTGAAGATTTTATAATGACGTTATGTTTCCTTACTTCTGGTAATAAACTGCATCATTCTAGAATCATTATAGCCCTTTATGTAGCACTATAGGTTAAAAAATAAAAGATTTGTATTTTCAGATTCTATTATTTGGGGCAAGAAACGCAGCAAATCATTTATACATGTTTGGATTATATTTGTTTACATGAAGTGCTAAAACGATGGAAAAACACACAATGTTTTTTATCTTAATAAATCGTCCACACGTGCACATCAACAATAAATTTGTTATTTTCAGTGGTTTTATTGAACCCAAGCAATTTGAATGACCTTGATAGTCTCTTGCAGATGCAAATTATAAGCATGTTTTTTTTCAAATAACGAAGCATAATTTCTGTTACCGAAAAAAATAAAGCAGTTATAAACTTCAAAAAATAGTTTATAAAGAATTTTAATTTCAAAAACTTAAATACCTCAACATAACAGGAGTTCACTGTAACTGTATTTGACTTAAAGCAGAATGATAATGACTTTCCCACGGTTCTGTTCTGTTTGTATTGCATTTAAAATTATGCAAAATAAGTTATTCATTTTTTACATTTGTTTTCATGTTGATTTGAGAAAAAAAAAGGAAAAAAGTAATGAGTAATTACATTGTTTTTCTTTGAAATTAACTTGTTTTTAAGTAATTTACTACAGTTCTAGTAATATTGTTACTGAAAATTACAAATTAACTTTATTACTCTACTTTATTACTGCACAAAAATATGCTATAAGGTCATTAGGAATATAATGATAATTTATTTTGAATAGTTAATTCCTTTAAGCTTTCTTTTGACAAATGCAAAGAGTATACCGACATGCATTTATTTCAATCAAGAAACTATTTATAAGAGAATCTACCGTTTTGATTTAACACCTGTAAAATTTCCAAAACACACCTGTTACCAATGTTCCAAGAGATTTTTTTTATCGAAAATCGAATATGCACTCTTTTTCTTTTAAGTAAACGTCACAAAAACCCAACATAAACTTTTTGACTGCTTCCCCGTAATAAATGCATCTGTGAGCTTAAATAAATTAGAAAATTTTGATGCTTGGCTATCCTACAACACAGAAAAAAGGAATTTGCTGTCATGTATGCATCACTTCACATTAATATTACACTAGCTTACGTCTATTTTGAGCCATTGGCACCATCCAGTTGGCTTCCAGTTCTAAGTATGACTATTTTATTAGTGATTTTACTATTTTTTGCAAAACTGGTACGAACCTCGACAAAAAGTGCCTTTATTCGGTTAGCTTACGATATAATCATGGTAACAAAAATTATGAGCTTGATGATCGTGCTAGCGCTCAATGGTTTTATATATTATGTACAATATGGGATATGACTCGCTGTAATATTTAGATCAAAATGAAATTTTCTGCTGAGTTTATTCTTGATGAAAAATGTAAAGAACTGATCACATGGCATTATTAATCTAAAAAAAGAATCCTTTGCGTGTGTATGTCAAAGCTCTTTAGGTTTGGGTCGAAGATTATGCTAAATATTTTTTATAGTGCACGCCTAACCATGTTTTATTACAAGCAAGCATACATGTTCATGCATGTCTCATAATCATCTCACAATTTCTTGTCAAATTCCTTGTCAAAGTAGTCATTTAAACACAAATAAATGTTTTATTCTCGACAGAAAAGTTGATCAGGTTGTCTGGCAAACAGATTGATGAAACGCCATGGGCATTGCAATTATTTAACAGGATGCTGTAATGGTGTAGTGTTCTTAGAACCAAAGGAAACGGAAGCAGATAACGTAAAAGTATCACAATTTAATATCCTCAACTTCAACAAGTAAATTTGTGTACATATTTTCACCAAGTTGAAAGTAACATTTATATATGGCAAATAATCAATACAGTTTATAAATCAGACAAGTGCCAAGTTTATATTGCCATTCATACCAAAATAAAAAATAAAAATTGTAAAGTAACATAACATCTTAAGTTGTACATATGTCATTTTTTGAAGTCATGCACGTTCTCATGTTGCAACAATTTTATTACACACCGATAGTACATGCAGTAATTACCTTATAACAAAATTGTATTTAAAGCAACATTTTAAAAAGAATTCTAGCTAAAATCTCAAAATATCTAATGTAAATAATATTACTTGTAAAACTGTAGAATTGAACTGTACAAAAACTGAACTTGTGTTTTTTAATTTTTCCTTTTTATTATATGCTGATATCCATCACGAAACACATTGCAATCAAGTTCCATGCAAAGTCGCTTTCTATGTAACAACAATCGGAACATTATATATATCAGCCAGAACTCGGTAATCTGTATTTATGCTGGAGGAAAACTGAACTAAAACGGTAATGTTTGGAAAATGAGCGAGAAAAATTTCTCGAGCCAAAAACAAGTCACTATAGTAACTGAATAATGCCCCTGTTTTCTCATATTCAGGTGCCAACCAAATCATGAGTTTTACTAAATGAAAAACTGGTGGGCACAAGTTATTTTCTAAAACGGTTTTGAAATCGTTTTCAGATATGTTACTTCCAGAACTTGCTCTATACAAGGCTGACTCAACTTTACTATATACGATGGAGCAACCAAGTTTATGTTTCAATCTTGCAGAATTAACAAAGTTCTGAATTTGGGTGGACTTTTCTAAGAGTTCTTCTTTAAAAATTATTGTGTCAAGTTTCATGTGTCCAATCTTGGGATAAGCCACCAAAAGTCTGCTGATAAGCTCCTCCATATGAACCCAGTGCATTTCAGTTTCGTCAGTAAAATGCGTCAAAACTTTTAGACATTCTGTTTCGTTATTTTTAGAGCTTCGATTGCAGTTGAGCTGCCTGCCTTTCTTACCAATCTGATAACGTGCTAGAGTCCTCCAAGATTCTGCAATTTAGAAAGTTTTAATAATGCAAGTTAAAAAAATGAATGGCACAATGCGCTTAATTTTTTATCACAAGAGATGCATACGTTCATCCAGCAAAATTGTTACAAATTTTCTGCTGATTTCCGAAAGCATGACTTCCACTTCACAAAAGCCTCCAACTGCATTTCTCTCATAAACATACGGCAATATATTTTTGCTTCGAGATTCCGTTTTCGTAAAAACTTCACTGGAAACATTTTGCATTAAATTTCCAAGGATTACATTTCGACTTTTCAGGGATGCCCAAGATAATATCATGTGATTCAACAAGACCCCTGCAGTTTGGTAAATTTTCTTGGTAAAAATTTGTGTTATGTTTTGGTTCTTCATTGTTGCGTACGCAGCTGTTTTAATTGTTCCCGAGTTGTAAGGATATCGTTTCCATATGTACACAAATGTAACCGGCACTTTACTGCTTACAAATATAGTAGTACTTTTTCGAGTTTTTTGAAGGGCTTTGTCAATATATTTTGAAAACTGATCCATAAATATTGGGAAGTTCCGGGTAAATTCGATTTCCAAATAATATATTAGATCATCCACTAGAAAATTATTTTGGGGTTGGCAGCCAGCCGGAAAACTATCACTGTAAATTAGACCAACTGGGATCCAGTTTTCACCAAAATACAAATCCACATATTCTTTTATATAATTAGTAAAAAATTCTTTAGTGGGACAATAACCACTGGTGAAACTATATTCACTATGCCAATAAACTGGAGAAACAAAATTTGTAACTATTGCCACCAATGAGTTTAAAATACGGGATTTGTTTTTTGAAGAAATATTTTTGCTCATGTTGTAGTACACGTCTGCCATGCGAGGCCATAAGAAGTGGCCATTTGACTTGTTCAGGTAATTAAGGGAAAGAATAATTTTTGGATGAGGAATGTGGTCGGGTTTCGATTCGTTTAGTAAATCGACAACAGCAATGATGTCTTCAATGTCGTCTAGTAATATGTCTACATAAAACAATGTAATGTAGTTTAAGTCTTATCCAGACAAATAATTTACCGATATGTTACTTACCTGTTTCATAGTACACCAGTAGAGACCAATTTAGTCCTTCCTTCAGAACTGCTTTGTATTTAGAGCTGTCGTCATCCTGAAGGACTTTATCAATCGCTTCAGTTAAATTTTGGCCAATGTTTTGACTGATGTGATAGTTTGTTTTAGCTATCGAACTGTACGCACAAGTCACATTTTCAAAAAATAAAAATGTCACAATAACTGCAAGACTTGTAAAAATATTCATATTTGGTTTCGCCATTTTTGAGTTCTGGTTAGCACATGTCTTTGACATTTTGGTGGCAAAATGAACAGTAACTTCACATCCTTACACAAAAACTCGTCTGAAATTGTCACGTATATCAAGTTATACAGGCAGGATGTATTTTTTTGCAAGAAAAAGTTCAGGATGCTACATGATAGTGTTCTTAAAATTGAAGGAAACAGGATGTGATAAAACTTTGCGAGAGCAGCCTAAATTATGTATGCGTATGTTCTCTTCAAATTCAATGACATATTTTATTGAAGTATTTTATCTATTTCGAAGTAAAAGCTTGAAATTCTTAAAATTACTGTCACATTTGTTTAGGCTGAGGCAAAATGTTTTTTGGGGATAAACATGTTGCCTACATACAAACTGGGCTGATGGAATCCATACATTATTTTTTTATTTATACTTAAATAAATTATACAATTTTCTTTACAAACAATTTTTAACGCTTTATGAGGTTTAAATGTCAAAATATCCATGGAATTTAATTGGTAACTGTGTTTAAAATGCTGGACGATAGAGCATTGTGGAGTTGGAGTACATATTTTCATTCTTCAATTTTAAGCAAGTACAAAGTCCTAAGACTACATTGTTTTCTAGCAAATGATTTCTTTCAAAAACTTGTCAAAAAATTTAACAGTCCTCTTTAATTTGCAAGCCAATAAGAAGTTATTATGATGCAGATACTTTAAACCGAAGTAAGTTTTTTTCCAAGTGTAAAAAAGTGAATTTATATTAAAATGTTCAGTTCAATAAAGCTTCGTTTGCAAAATATTAGTTAACCATGTCGTAGTAAAACAACATCAAACAGAATTATCTGATTCCAACTACATGTTTTTTGGCTTATACAAATACAAGCATTACGGGTTTCGTGTTTGAAATTGTACATAATATAATATAAATTGAAAACACAAATGTGGGCTTTTAAATGTTCAATATTTTGCTTCTCATATATTCAAGAGTGGAAATGATATCATCAAATAATATTTATTATTATTCTGAAATGCCAAGTCTACAAAGAGAACAACCGACTTGAAAACTTTAAGCCACAAAATTGAAAATATTTGTTCAAGTAGAGACATTTACGATATGATCGAACCAAATTAATTACATCTTTTTGTTAATCCCAATTTATTGTTGATAACAAACGGAGTAAAATTTATTTAACTTCGATTTAGCAATATTTTGCCAACTAAAAGTATGAGGCAAAATTTACATTCGCAATTATTGATTTACATTGGCAGAGTGAAATATTATTCGGATTTAACGTCCAATGAAATGTTTCGCGTATTGATTTCAGCGTATCAAAATATCTAGATCTAAAATAATATATCGAATTTCTAACGCGTGTGGGATATATCATGAGAAAGGCCCAGTTTCATTAACTTATATTATTTTAGTTTCACTTCGTATTAAAAACTCGAATGGCATTCTATTGTAAACTTTATTCCTGCTATGTTCACAAAATTTTCAATGGGGCTCTGTATTTGAAACGTATATTTCCAAAAAATTGACGATTTTAATATCGATCTAGTTGAAACTTGTTTTAGTTTCATAAAGACCCGATAGATTTTATTCATTTACATCATTACAGTTATGCCTAAAAATACAAAAACTTTAGAAAAACGAAAATTTCCGAAAATGTGTCAATTCATTCGAGCAAAAGTATTTGTAAGAGATATTTTAAATCTAATATACCAGATATGTATTCAAATGATTCGAAATATTTCCGTAAAAAATTGCTTTGGAAACCAATTTATTTTCGCTGAAAAATTATCCTTCGATTTACTTCCAATTCGGTTCAGCAAACAGGATGGAAAAATACTTGAAACTTTCAAAAAGCCTTACTCATCAAAAGTTCTAAAATGTGTACGTGTTTTACACATAACATTGAATATATTAAATGGGTTCTTTATTTTAAAGCTACTTTCAGCACAAACTCAACTAACATCACTCGGTTTGATTCAGATTCTTTTTTGGAGCTTCTCCTGGGGTTTAGGAGTTTGCGTCGATATATTTTGTGAAAGCAAATCCCACACGTTTGTCACTTTCATAAACAGTGTCTTCACTTTAAAGTCTGTTGAGTGTCAAACTTTTGTACGATTTTATTCATTTGCTAGTTCTTTATCTCCTTTTGGTTTTGCACTATTTTACACCTTTATGATTATATTCACCAGTGTGGATCCAATAGTTTATTATATATTTACAAATTTCAGCCACAGATCATTTACCTATATAATTGTTCGACTAGTGCTGGGCATATACGAAATTTGGAGCTTTACAATAATAGCTTTTCTATCAAGTATAATCGCAGGAAATGGCATGTTTTGTAGCTATGTAGCCCTTGTCTTCGTCAGTGAACATGTTTATAAATCATCAAAAAGCTTGTCGTTGTTAAATTTTCAAAATATTTTAAACGAGTACAGAAAGCTACATATTTATTCTTTATTAGGAAATGATTGCTTTCAAGCACTAATTACTATAACGCTTAAAGTATTGTTTATCCTTACTATTGTACTATGTAGCACATGTCTAATTAGCTGGAAAATTCGAAGTACACCATCGCTCCCAGAGATTTGTTTTTTTGTGGCTATTATAATAAATTTATATGTATACGTATTCATTGCCTATTCATTTCCAGGTAAGTTGAACAGAATAAGTGAGGATGTATTATTTTAATGGAAAAGACATTTCACAAATGCAAGGTTAGAAAATGTGATATCACGAAGTAGGTTTAAGGAAAACATGAGAGTAGTTTCGTCATGTTCACAAGTTCAACTTATGTTTGGTCCGGCGAATTATTATGATAGGGGCACATGGATGCATATCTTGCATTTGATTTTAGCTTACACAATGAATCTTGTACTAATAATCTGAAAATAATTTAAGGTCTTATAATTAAGACACATTTAAAATTTCGTAACACAATTCTTCACGACAGAATAAGATGGTGTAGTTATGTAAAAAGTTTTGCTAGAAAATTAAAACATGATTGATTTTATCTGCATTCGGCAAAAGTTGGACTCGAAGCAACCAAAAATAATAAAATATAGTTCCAGAAAATTCATTGTAAGTGTTTCTATCCCTGTTTGTCTAAATGTGTTGGAATAAAAGTTCGTTTTTACATAATAGTACATTTTGTAACAGTTTTATTTATTTCCAAAATTGTCTATTTGACGAGAAAAACTTCTTTTTAAGTTACGAAAATGTGAAATAATTAATATTGATATGCATATGCTAACAGATATTTGTGGTTTGGCTATTTTTGACATTTTGTATACTTTTTGAGTTATTGGATTTTTGTCAGTGGTTTAGTGCCATCTTTTTGCATGTTTGACTTACATGACCAAGTAAAGTATTGTTGTAAAAATATTCGATTATTGACAAATGTCAGATAAACGAGTCATTGTGTCCCAATGCAGAATGTGTACAAAGTTTTGTCTCCATTCGTTGTTGAAATTGTGAATTTATACACTAAAAAATGGAATTTGTGTTTTGTTTTTTATCCGAATTTTCACGGCTTATTTAATCTTGTCTGAAATTTCCCTGGATTTTGTGAAATATAACTCTACAAAATCCAGGGAAATTTAGCAATCGTTATTAAATAATCATGCATTCGTTGCTTCATTGTGTTTCCCCCTGACTTATTCCTGCATTTGAAATACTATTCATGATAAAAAAACCAAATACAAAATATTTATGTAAAAACAGCATTTCTGTTTGTAATTTTACTTTGAAACTTGTATACTTCCGCATAAAATGTGATGTATGCCTTTTATATTGGTATTTTTATATCAATAACCTAATGACCTACAAACCTCCGACAAAACAAAATAACTTTTTTCCAAAAACTGGACAGCTATAACTCGAAATTTCACATTTATTTCCATAAATCAGACATTTATAAATTTTTAATCTTGAAACTTAAACCTGGACTTTTCTGTTCTAGCCCCTTGGCTCGCCATCAAAGTTTTAAGTCGCTAACTTAAATAACGTTTTAAATAAAAAATATTTTCCAAAAACTAGACGGCTATTGAGGGTCACCAAGATAAGCTCTTTGGTTTTTGGAAAATATTTTTTATTAAAAAAAACTATTTAAGTTAGCGACTAGAAACTTTGATGGCGAGCCAAGGGGCTGTAGGAGAAAAATTAAGGTTCAAGTTTCAAGATGAAAAGTTTGTAAATTTAGGATTTATCGAATAAAATGTGAAATTTCGAAATAAAAATTCCGATATCTCAAAAGCTATTAAAAGTAGAGGCATGAGGTTTTCACTAATAGATTCTACGACCAAGAAAGCATGTATGTGCACATTTTCAGTTTGCTCCGTATTATAGCTTTAAGGATACAGAAAACCCGTTATATTTCAGCCGTTGATTTAGTTAGAGTCTTGAAATTTTGATGGCGAACCAGACAGTATCAAGATGCATCTATTGGTTCAAGTTTCATGGTTCTAGGCAAGCATGTTGGATGGCAAGATCCTGACTGGATGTTTTTCACGTTTTTTTACTTTACAAAACGTTTTTTCCCGTAGGGG